>OY757274.1:5548692-5622198 GCA_963584085.1 Pyrausta aurata
GTACACGATTTAAAAAATTAGGAATATCTTATCAACTTTGGGAAAATACGTTTAATTTAGTTTAAACCACCTCTCAATTTGACTAAAAGTTGACTATACCCAATACCCGGGCGCGCTATGTGAAGACGCGAAAAGATCCGAATTAGAATCTTTTACCCCCAGTCGGCGAAAAGCGATACAACGAGTGTGACGTCTCGGTTCGTGATTGTGAATTGGTTTGAATCTCCTTTATATCAGAAACTAGCTTTTGCCCGCGACTTCGTCCGCGTGGAATAGTGACTTCTTTCTCCCGTTTTTTACACATTTACCACTATATCTTTGCTCCTATTGGTCGTAGCGTGATGTTATATAGCCTATAGCCTTCCTCGATAACTGGACTATCCAACACAAAAAGAATTATTCAATTCGAACCAGTAGTTTCGGAGATTAGCGCGTTCAAACAAACAAACAAACTCTTCAGCTTTATAATATTATTAGTATAGATTCCTAAAAATGCCTCATTTCAAACGTTGTGAAAGTTTAGGATTTACTGAGGAAAGACGAATTGCTGAAAGAAATTAATTCTTTGATTTCTGCATTTCGTCCCATATAAGTTGAAGGCATGGTGGGACGAGTTGATAAATGACTTTATTTTGCAGCCATTATAACAGGAGATGACATGCAGAATGAAGTTAGAAATAATTTTGATTTTTTGCATCTTGTCCCAAGTGGGCCGTACCGTATTCACATGGGACGAGATGAGGATTGAGTAAGTATGAAGTTCCTTACTAAAATACTCTTAAACTGTAGTACCTAACTGAAACTAGTGGTTATTTTCAAATAAAGAGTACGTCATACCTGAGATCATAAATAATTACCAAATTTTCCTTCATCGGCGAAGTTATTAACTACATAATTGCATATCTAAAACGCAGGAGAAAGAATCTGTCTTGAAATGGGGGCTTTTGCTTAAATTTTCTACTATATTGTATTTTCATTTCCATAAAAAGTGCGAAGTGTGGTCACCCAAATGCATCAATGTATGGAAAACAATTGAATTGCTTATAAACTTTTGATTGCCGGCATATAGAGCTGTCACTTACGATTATACTTACTCAGAGTCCGCGTCACATCAGATTAGATGAGTTTCCAGCTTCGTAGAACACTTGGAAGTGGTAGAACTGGGTGGCTCAGACAGCCAGCATCCGGCTGTCTGAGCCAGCAGTTTTTTCTCAATAGCTCCTAAACGCGTGCGTCACGAAGGTTCAAATCTGGTCGAGAGCTGTCACTAACGTCGTCACATCAGTATGTCGTTAAAAAATTTGTCCGCAGCATAGTATTTCGTGAAATATAGAGAAAAACAAGTTGGCTCAGACGACCGGATGTCCGGCTGTCTGAGCCATACGTTTATCATGATTTCTCGAAAAGTATTGGATTAAAATGGATGAAACTACTTCAGATGGCCGTCACCTACGCGTCACATTCCTTTTTATAAGAAACAGCGCCCTGAAACCCTCTGTGAGCTGAGATCCAGAGTGTCAGTAAATGTGAAATTCTGGCTGTCTGAGCCAAGTTTTTTTGATTTTACAAGAAAACTATTGCGTCACCTACGATGGAACCTGGATATACCAGCGTCACCTACGATTCGTTATTAGCCTAGATAGGTGAGATCTCTCTAGGCGTCTGGCTCAGACGCCCGGATGTACACCGATGACTGGCCCGTTCCGATTTCTCATCAACCATAGACGAGAGGTGATTAATGTTTCTTGTTGTAATAAACTACTTACGCTTTCGATCTTGATTGAGGCTTGTTTAATTAACGAAGTTTTTTACCTGTATCGAAAAAGATAAGATGAATGTGCTGTTGATTAATTTATTACATCAATTTGTATTAAGCTCTACACATAGAAAGCAGGTAGTGTGCGTGTCATATTGCATATTTTACTATTCACTCTGGTTAGGAAGTGATAGCTTTTATTAGTAAGATATCTGCATTATGCTTTGCGACCCAGTATTCGTCACCTTTGACTACGTATTATCTTCCTTTAAAATGTAGCTATACAGAGACAAAGCCTGGATTCTTTTGCTCTAAGATGAATATTTTAATATCTTTCGCTCTCGAATATTGCTGAGCTGTCCCACCTATACAGAGCCAGACAACAACTCATAAGTACTAGCCGAAATTCGGTGTTCGTTTTTTTTTCAAATACGACTAAAACACTTTCAAACATCGAATCGTCCCATCTCTTACACAGTTGCAGGAATATCTTGTACATTTTTATAACGGCCAGTATTTTAAAAAGAGAAAATCGAACCTTTTCTTTACCGCTGTAAGCAAACGCCTCTCGTGTTCGACAAACAACACGCTTGGGTTCCGTAAACATAGTATTGAATACGGTTAGTGCATTCCGGGAATAATGGAAAAGTGTAGATTTTTTTATTTATCGTAATAAAAGGCAGTCTAATGTGTTAGTTAACGATCTATATTGAAGCTAGGTAGGTACTAATCGAGACTGGTGGTTTGAGTGTAAGCAACATGTGGCTCATGTTTACCCTAAAAATGTGAGCACGTTTGCATGTTTGACATGCTCTGACGAAGGGTACCTAAAGGGAGCATGAACGTAAAATATAAACAATATGTTAGTGACAAGTTTTAATTAAAACAAGCAAGCATTTACCAACTTAAACACCACAGTTTGGTGATAGACGTTAGATAGACTCCATGTTAAGCCAACTAAGTATCTAGGCGGAGGTGGCTAGACTGCCAAAAAATCTAAGTTTTTTATACCTTTAACTTTCATCTTCTGTGCACATTCCAAATACTTTTCAGCCAGCCACGTTAGTCCCATACGTCATGGTTGTGGTTGACACCTTGATCCGCAGTGCTATTATCAAACTCTGAAATATTGTCCTGATTTCAACAGCCAGGACAGTATTCAAAGCTCTGAAGTAAGTGGCATCAGCATTTGGCAGCTGCTGAATATTCTTGCAATTTGACCGTGCGACCGCCATTTTACTCCCAAGGGCTAAATCCGTTTACTTCAGCGATCTTGCTACTCATAGGTAAAGTTCGTTTTTATTTGCTAGTCTAATATTGTAAACAATCTTGACATTCCTTTTTGAAGAAATGATAAATTTTAAAATAAGATAAACGCAAAACTCACAGCCTACATGGGTAATTCATCCTTTAACACTGGGATCTTTTTTAATGCAATTGTTACTTAATTTTATTCACAGATAAGTATTATTTTATAAGTTATTAAAAATATTGTTTATAATGTTGGACTACCACTTTTCATCGCAAATCTCTTGCACACGCACGTCATAAACGGGCGTCACTTTTAAACACGGACGGGAGCGTCAGCAGTGCGGGCGGCGCACATACATCCGCCCGCGCCCCTGTGCGAAGGAGAAGTCTTAGTAAAGCGGTTTACTTAAATGTGTGGTCTACCGCGATCGTAAATGGATGGCAATCGTATCGTCGTCACCAATTACAGCTTACCTAATACCCCTCGCCTGCGGGTCGAAGCCCGGTGTGATTGCAGAAGCCCCTGTCAGCCTGCCCTGTAACATGATGTTAATATTACAGCGGTGTTAGTCTGGATGTAAATGTGTTAAGTTGACAGGTTAGCTTGCGAATTATAAACAACAAAACGTTCATTCTACATACCTACTTAAAGTTTCATGAAACTGTTCTGAAATATCTTGACTTATTTTTGAAATCGAAATTTTAACCAAATAGAGTCAAAGACAGTTAACTTATTTGATATTTATGCTCTTATAATAATATTGGTCTTAATAAAGCGTCTTCGCTTCGTATTTCGTAAGGTACTTCCTTCTAACTTTGATTTCAGTTCCGGAAAATCATGTGAGTACATAGTTATACAATTATCTTAAGGCTTAGATATTCCATTTTTACGATGTTTCGATTGAGTTTAAACATGGAAACACTAATTATTTAAATCTCGAATCTATATATGTTATAGAAGAAGATTACTAGAAAGCTGGATTGTGGTTGGAAACACGATTGTAATTACTTTGCTCGATAATAATTGCCTCAGAAGTGGGCCCCATTTTTTTCGTATTTTCTATGTAGTTTTCAAATTATTGGACTTATATTTATGAAAATCACATATTTTAGTAGGTAATTCCATTCTACACATATACATGTTAAAATGATTTCAAAATGTTTGTTATTTAGATCAGAATAACGAAATATCTAAAAACACTTTATTTGACCTATTTCGACTTTTTTGATCTTGATTTGCTCAAGCTACACAGATGTGAGGAACAGAGGATTATAAGAATATACATTTTGACCACATAAGTGAGATCTCAGCTATGAATCAAATGATTTTTTTTTAGTTTTTATCGGTGTTATGTTCAGGCAAAGAAAGGTCCATTTTTTTCATTAGTCTGTATTCTTTCTTACAAGCAGCAAATTCTTCCAATTGTCTTTTTAAGATTACTTTAGACACCAAAGATGTTTAGGGCGTCCAATCGTTTTTTTCCAGTTTTATTAACATTTTCATTCATAAAACACTGATTTAGTGATTCTCACACTTGTGACGATGGTGATTCGCGCAACGACTTTGACGCAACAGTTGATCGTCGTGTCATCTCTGTTCTATACATGCAAGCAGAAATAGCGCTATCTTTTTATTCAAATGACAAGCACGAGATACCATTTCCTCATTCCCCTTGACGCCACTGCGAACGCTGGACCTATGTCAATTTTTGCAATTTTATTTGCGTACTTAATTACGTAAAACACCTAAGAACTAATAATAGCTAATTTCGCCGCGCCGCGTCACGCTCAGTTGGATCAGCACCAGTCTTATACTAATCAAAGGTCGCGAGTTCAAATCGGGGGTATCATGAATATTTTTCTACATAGTCACAATATTTTTTTAGAAAACGAAATAAGTATTTATTTTAATTTTTGGACATTTTAACATTTAAAATAAAAAAAAATAAAAAAAAAAACTAATTAAATTTTTAGGTTTTTTTTTAAAGTAGCAAATCCTATTAAAAAAACTACATAACAATGAAAATAAATTTCAAAAAGAAAATTAGTATCAAAAACATCATCACCATGCGGATAAATCTCCTCAATGCCATGAGGATGGAACCCCCAACCTCTACGTGTTAAGCAAAATAAAAAGAGAAAGGCTGTAGCGACATATATAATTGATGTGAATAAATGAACTATATTTTTGTACCAATCGTAGAGATGAATCCGTTTCTATAGTAACAATATAAACAAAAAGCATAAAACACTCATGTCAAATTATTGTAGTTTTGAACATTTTCTCTATTTGGAAAAATCAGAGCTAAACCATAACTGTAGGTTTAGCAGTAATCTCATATGCTAAAGCTGTGCCCTGGTGACTCTAGTATATTGGAGACGAGAAAATATTATATGAATTTGAGGGAGGGAGAAAATTATTAGGTGATAGGTCTAATTAATTTTATTTATTTATTTACATCTAGACTCCTGTGACAAAATACAAACATTGGAGGTTAAGTTAAGGTCGGTCTAGCTCTCTTCGTGTATGGAACTCAGGTTTCCATGTTATTTACGTACGTACGTACACATTTTCTGAATCGTGTAGTAATAATGCATTGACTATCTATCTCTTATTTGGTGACATGGACTTGAGCGACGAACATGGAGATTACTCAGTATAATCCAATTATATTTGCATTCAGAAATGTCAAATCTGAATAATTTTTTCAATTTTGTTCTGTCGAAAATGTGTGGAGACTGTCTTAATTTTATTTTTATAACCGTTCCTCAAATTGCTGTTACTGAATATCCAAAACAACTTTGGTGTTTGTGACACATAATAATTCTATTAATCTTGTAGTTAGCGCCAAATGGCGCTTCGGGGTCACGAAGGGTTCCGTACCATTATCTATGAAAATGGCATAAACATCATATCTGTTGTCAGGGAGTCCCATACAAAAGATATGAAGTCCTAATAATGGGGCAGCCCCTCATTATTATCATTATCAGAGTAGATAAGTTGTATGAGAGCAACCTGAAAAAAAAAACTGTTTTTTAAGTTTTTGTTTTTTCAACGGCAACATGAATACATCTTTCCTGAAAATTTCAACTGTCTTACTATCACGATTCATGAGATAAACCCTGGTGTTGCCCTTTCGGTGTAGGAACTCATGCTCATCATAATTCATTCCTTGTAGGGAGGTGTCCCAAAAATATTTTAAAATACATATTTTAGGCGGTGTGATTAGGATATAAAGAAACCCATGCCAAATTACAGTTTTATAGTAAAAAAGGTCTATAAGCTAGACTACAAAAAGTCAAACATGGCAAAACCATATATGGTTTATCAAAGTAATTGTGTGGGTGCGGTGCTCTAATTAACAAACCTAGACAGTTGAAATATGGCATCTAGCTAGGTAATAATGTGTAAGCGAAGGAAAAAATCTGAAAACAAAAGAAAGTTTTTTAATTGTAGGGTCTGAAACCGTTATAATTAAGTGGATGGAAGCTTGCACAAAATATGTATTAATGATTTATGAATGAGCAAATAAATATTTCTATAAAAAGTTATGATATCCCAACAAAAACATCAATGTGAAAAATGATAGCCAAGTTCAATGCTCAGTATAATTGATAGTGAACTTCGCCGAAAAAAGTATTGCATCTAAATGAGAGATTACTACTAACTACTTTTGCCTTACTATTTTCTTACTTTCTAACACATGATAGTCAAGTCATTTTTATAGTTCAGGCTGATATTAAGCGAGTATTTTAAGCGTGGTGTGGGTGACCTCGATAGTAATTACTTTAAACCATTAATTTACTTGAACCATTTCACGGGACATCCAAAATATACGCGGGCGACGTCGCGGGAGACGACTAGTAAATAAATAACTTTGATATTATTAAAGGATTACTGAAACGATAAAGTAACCTTTGTCTTTAATTTAGCTTTCCATATTTGTAATGTTAAACGGAAGCGTGAAACATACTGCGCCGACCCTAGATAAACTGGGAACAGGGCAAGAGAATGATGATGATGATTTGTAATGTTATGAATTTCAGTGTGTAAAAAAATACCATGACAAAATTCTCGTGATGGGTGAACTTTGACTTATATACCTACTGGTTTGTACGGAACCGTAAATTTGAAGTGCCATATCTGTAATGGTCTTCAGTCATCATCAATTGGAAGACTGATGGAAGATAGTAGTGAGACTATAACTGTGTCGACAAAAAGGATCTTAATAAAAACCACCTAAATGTTATTACATTACATTTCCTACACCTATGGGTTGGCTGGAAGAGGTATCTTTTAGGGATAAGCCCACCTTTGTTCACATTGTGACTTCTTGTACCTATTTTCTGTACATCTTATAAGTGCAATAAAGAATATAATAAATGTTATCGGATATTCTTTCTTGTTTTTATAATGGTTACAGGTTGCTGGCATAAAGTGCTGACCAGTCGTGTGAGAATGAAATGCCACTCTTTGCGTTCCTTGTTCTTTCGATAAACGTTTAGACTAAAAAGCATGTATGGTGTACTAAAGAAACCATTTTGTAAAAGTTCTTAGCGGTTCTGCTAGATGGCGTGGGTATGTTACTTACAAAAGCGCATGAAGTATCTTATTCAAGAAAATTTTGTTCCTTAAATAAACACTAGATGGCTTAATTATACACGAGATTTGTAAGACAAAGTTGACAGAAAAAGTTTTGTGCGGGGGTGCTGGTGGGGGAAGCGCCCCGCACTTTTAACAAGGGGGCGGGGCTTATGAGATAATTTGACGGAATAAGACGGCCTTAAATAAAAGAAGCGAAGCCTTCTCGCTATGCAAGCGCCAAGCACTATGGTTCTTATTTAAAAAAAAACCTTAACCGAGTATCGTTGTAATCAAAGTAAAATGTTCTCAGGTTACTTTGTCTATGTAACATAAGCTCAAACCAAGAAAAGTTTTATTTAAAAAAATTCTGCAATGTTCTCTCTGAAGATCCTTCTCATCTCAGGTGCTCTCTGGCCGGGTATATCGTGACAATGGACGCAGAATTCCATCTAATCCTGACGGTATTTCTGCAATTGCGTAATCCTCTACTATACAAACGATACATGCTGCAAACGAAACGGATTTACACGTAACGACCTACCCAAGACTAACGATAAAAAATATGTAGTGTTTTTTTTATTCCTTTTTTAAACTGTTACAATGGCTGGTTATGGAATATTAGACTGATCAGCATGGCTAGACTAGGCGGCAGCAAGCTAAGTATGTACTAAGATTTGTCTAAATAATTGCTCAGCTTGGCTAATTTTCCTTATTGCAAATCCACTCCTAACTTTTGTATCATCAATCCAGCTTATGAGCAAATCCTCCGTGATTAATAAACATATAATCGCTTTATTTATACCTATTAAAACTGTAACTACACTGCCCAAATGTAATGAGAATTCACGCCGCACATGTAAAGAAATTCACTCTACAAGTATCAGTTTGTTTATTATTTAAACCCGTGTCATGTCGTTGGGTGTAAACCGCACTCGCCCCCCGCTGAGTGTCGTTGACACTGCGACAGTTCCAACGCCGTGTTATTGAAAATATTTCGATATTATTTTACAATGGACACTTCTGGGAAATGAGTGGCAGAAGAAACAACTATTTATGATCGGTCTTTAAATACTTAGTTCCTATTCTTGTTGTTTCTTACTTTCCTCTTTGATTGGTTTTGGCTGTGGGAAAAAGATAGTCATTTTTGTATCTTTCACTAAGTATTTTCCCTTTAACTTACAGCAATCGCATATTGTCTTTTTATGCAACCTCAAATTTGAATTCTCATTCAGTAAGCTAAACTTAAAATTAGGCCCAATTTCACAATCTTCTTTTTCTTCTTTTCGAGTCAATGGCAATTAAACTTTCTGCGCCAAAAAAGTGGCAACATCAATGGCCTTCTGGTTGGCGCTGTAAAGGTCCTCTTGCGTGCAGGTGGCAGGAGATGTAGGACGGAGTGGTTAGGCTGACTGATTCTTTCCCTACAATGGCAAATCTCCAAAAATTTCACAATTTTAGTTATTCTAAGAAATTTAGGTTAATTAATGGTTCTTATGTTGTCAGTATCTTCTATATTCAATACTTAACCGAGAATGTACACGGCCACCTATGGCAAGCATACCTCAGGCAAATTTGAGTCAATATGATATCTGTAGATCGAGAAAATGGTATTAAATAGAAGTATTTTGGGTCTGAAAGCAGTCACTTTGACAGAAAAGCAAAATCTGTTAAATTACCCATTTAGAGGGCTTTTCAATACGCTTTACCCATATAACCTACTCTGCTTACGACTATTCAGTTTATTTACTGGGGCATTCAGTACTGTCAATAGTTATCAATTCAGTATAGATCCGGGGCGACCTACAAAGTTGGATTCATTCATTGAAAAACACTAGCTTTTGTATTAGTTTTGGGGATTTGAAGTCACGATGTTATGTCATGAAACTATTTATATTCGACGACGCGTTTGGTGTATTGGTTAGCGCTTCTGACTATTACGCCGGCCGTCGCGGGTTCGAATCCCGCAAGGGACAAATGTTTGTGTGATGAGCACGAACATTTGTACCTAAGTCATGGATGTATATGTATTTAAGTATTTATGGGAGACGCCCCCGTCATAATCGTTGTCTGGTACTTCGTAACACAAGGAAGAAAATTCCTTACCACGAAACCAGACAATTGGTGTGTTGTCTGGCGCATATTTATTTATTATTTATATTGTTCTTACTAGTAAGTAAGTACTTAAGTATTAAGGCTCTTGTTTTCTCTCATTTCTATCTAACTAAGGGCCAGTTTTTTGATCCGTTGTAATGGTAAAGTTACGTTACCAGCGGTTGAATATTTACGATTGTGTGTGTTTTGAAGAGAAAATTCCTTAACCAAGGTCATTAAAATAGCTATGCTGACATTTGGTTACGGTAGTTTTTTCTTCAAAACACACACAATCGTCAATATTAAACCGCTGGAAACGTATTTTTACCATTTCTATCGATAAGAAAACTGGGCCTAAGAGTAAAAGTTTTAGGTGTGAAAAACCTGATAAAATCTCAATTTTACCCATCAACAAAGGCATGGAAGATGTAATTTGTATTAAAATTCTGTACTACCAATAACTCATTTGTTTCTACCTAGGTCTTTCTTATGGCGCGTTATTATAAGTAGTGCATAATTGTTCATACCAATAATGACATCGATTATATCGGGTCGACGGCCTGCATTGTACTAGTAGGTGTTATTAGCCTAAGCTTTGATGAATCATTCATGATTGTCTCAGCCGTAAAACAAACCACAGCCAATATAGAACCAATTTCCTTCGTATTTTTTTACCGTTCATACCTCTTTTTTGTAGAAACTCGTCCATTTTAATTTTTAAGGTTCATACCTCTATTTAATTTGAAGAATACCGTCTGAAAGAAGAGTGGGAGAGATTGGGATTGGAACGAAATAACATGGAGCATTTGATTTATTAACTAAGTTATTTATGAAATTATTATAACATTTTGTAAGGAAATAATAAGAGTCTAAGTAGGTACGTCTACTTGTTGATATCTTTAGTAACATACTTAGGTAGGTATGTGTTATCTTGATATTACGTAAAGTTGTATTTTTGTAGAAGAAATATAAACGAGACTATGAACCAGAGCTTCCGTGGCGCTTAACTCTGCTGTAGAAGCATGGTATGTAAGCTTTTTAATAGTTATCTATTGTATTAGCTGTTTAATCGTCGGCTGTGGCATTACCATTTACCATTTGATATGATCTTGAGGGTCGCGTAGGTGCAGCAGGCGTACTCTCGAGAGGAACATTGCAATTTTGTTTTCAAAATTAAATTATGTAATTATAGAGTACGAATAGCATTAACTGTTTGCTTTTCATAATAAGCTGGAATTACAAGACTTTACAGTAGGTGCCGATTAATTTAGTGTAATACGAATATTATTGATGAAATTAAGGCGATCATTTTGAGAATTGAAATCTCTTTATTCATACCGATGTACTCCGATCGGTAATAGATAGGAAGAATCGCAATGTACCTACCTTAATTCGGCAGTTACACTGTTTATCCTACAAGCTCGTAAAGGAGGCGAGAAATATTGCGCAGCCATATTGGAGCTGTAACTCATTGTTTTTTACGACCGTACCTCTGGCACGCACTGGCTGATAATTGAATACATTTCAGGATGATACGTTATTCGTCTATGATTCTTTATAGCAATAATTAGTTTCATAATATTTACACTTTTGTAGTAAGTGTAATAATAACACATTTAGAATATTAGATATTTACGTATAGGCATTGTTTTAAACATTCATGTTCACTAAAGAATAGTTGGATACAGGAGTGCTACCATGTACCTTATTATTTATGAGTTTCCTATGTTAAGAATATTTTAAGTTTATTTTAAATTTGTTGGATTGGACATGTATGCAATAGCTCATATTGTTAGAGTATTGGCACCCACCTTGGTTGGTTAGTAAATGATCTTAATTAACATAGGTTAATTTTAATAATCTAACTATAAAATAATTGCTCATGTAACATAATACTTAGTCTCTTAACGTGTATGTACGCCATGCTTATTGCTTACATTAAGAAAGTCATGTTATTCTCAATTGTCCTAACAGCTAACAGGTCTTCTTTTCTACAATGTTTAAATTGCAAATTGCAGTTAAAACACACATTCATTCACTTCCAATATTATGGTATTTGATTAAATATCAATTGCACTACCATTCGATTAGATTTTGCAACGGGAGGTCCTACTTCCTAAGACGTCCGTGTTTTCGGCTCAAACCATCTCGCTCACTCGCTTTATCAAGCGATAGCGATAGCGATAATGAGGCGATAGAGTAGTAATGCCTACTGACAAGATAGACAAACGACTTTGTAAAGATCGCAGGATCACACTGGATGCAGCCCGCTTGCGATCGTTCGCTGTGGAGAACCGTGGGGGAGGCAGTGACTGCGTTGCAACTAGAGGACAGGATTGTGTGTGACATGTTCCTTCGAATTGTCGAATTTGAAACTGTTTGCCAAGGCGTCAAATCATGGCGCAAGAAATTTGCTCGTGGTGTCATTTCTTGTGTCATTTACGCTAGTACGCTATAGCAGTAGCAGCTATACGCTAGCGATAGTCGTTTAATGGTGGGAGGCCTATGTTCAGCAGTGGATGTCCTTTGGCTGTTTATGAAGATGATAGAGTCGAAAAAACGTAGTTTTACATAGTAAGACTTCATTGTTCCGCGATGGAAAGCATTCACCAAGTAATTGATTTCGTGTTCGAATACACATTAAAGCAAATCAACGGACACAAAAAGATGTAATTTGTTCCCGAGCTCGATAAAATTAATCTCGTTTTAATGTTAGGCGTTATAATTGGTTTGCGAATTGTATGGCTTTTTATTGACTTCGCAATCAACAAGTCTAGTGTTGGTCAAGCTAGCCAATCAATTATGTTATTATTTTAATTTCAAGGTTACCTACATATCAAAACCGCCCACCCAATACTTGAAACTTTCGAAATTGTTTTTTAAAGGTATTGATGCTAAAATAAAGAAGGTCTAACCAACGAGTAGGTAATCTAAATATAGAACGTCATTTCATATGAAGTAATGGACAGATATGGTTACTGTTTGTTTATTAGGACACTGTGAAACAGGCCGTTAGAAAGCTCAATTGAAGTGAAAATGGGACAAATTTTAAGAACTACACCAGATTGCAGGCCACTGAAGGCTAAAAAGTACGAAAAAGAAAAAAAAGCGCATGTTTTAGATAATTCCATGTCCATTATGTCTTTCCACTTGTTAATTCCATGTGTTAAAATATCAGCCACAGTGTCAACGGAAGGACTAAATAGCTGTTCACGTGCGAAACTATATTATTAAGTATGTTGTATAAAAAGTCTGACAACACTCCGCAATGGTAAACTGCTCCGTTGAAGCCATTGTCATGATATTTGCATGACAAGGGACTCGCGGAGTCGCGGGCATGCATTAACGTGCGCGTGTCGTCAATTGTAAACTGTCCTTGAGACTGGCCGTTTTTAACTGCTAATTTAGGTGAAAACGGTTGTAAAAAATTGCTATTAGACGTCCTGATAAAAAAAGTTTGAAGATCAACCTTACCAAAAAAACAGTGATGTAGAGAGAAATCAAGGCATAAGTAAATCATCTTATAGAAGTGCCATACCAAATAAAAAAATACAAAGAAAATGTTTTACGTTACTTTGCATAATCAATCCTGAAATTAAAATATTTTCAATTAAAATATTTCAAAATATTTGAAGTTGTAGGTACAAAAAAACTGCAGTCATATTCACCAGTCAAAGTTGAAAAAAATACATGACGTCCCATTAAATATACCACTTTATGATTCGTATCAGCCCTGTTTTAGTATTTGCATGACAACAGTGCCACGCGCGTCCATTATCGCGTGGATCCCGTTTATAAATCGTCCCTCGTCGCCACGCAACGGCGTTTACAGCCAACGGGTCGCGATAACAATGCCTGTCAGTATCGTCTGGTTGCTTAGGGTTGCTAGCAGAAAAAAAAAACAATTTTACTGTACAGTGAAATGTGAAGGTGCCATGCCTTACACGAAGCGAAGTATCCCATGGATGGAAGTATATTTGGTCTGTCAGAGATTAGAGCTGTATTACCTATCTTGTAATATCCTTAGTTTTTCATAGATGACTCTGGCCTGCAGATCGGATTTCTTGAAAGTAGTTGTACCATTTCAAAAGCTCGTTGTAATCTTTGAAGTGTCATTGTCTAGGCTGTAATATGAAGGCTGTCTAATTTAAATGCTAAGTAGCAAAAAGGTCTGTTCAACCGAGACGTCATCACGAAAACAATGCACTCGTGATCTGTCGTTGGTTGTGCATGCGATTTGCATAATGCCATGCAACGCCTACCTCCTTTTTGTTGGCCCTTTATGTAAATGATGTGTTTTGGTAGTATGGTAAAATAAACAATATATATCAATCACCAGCTGTTTACAAACTGGTTAGCTTAGCCTACTTTTGATGGGCCTAGTTATTTTGGCGTTATGTTGATAAAAAAAGTGTCAAATAAGTAGGTAGATCCATTTCAAAGCTGAACTGCCAAAGGGTTGATGATGAGAGGGGATGGACGATCGTCTCCCTCCTGTTTTTTCGTTCAAATATTTGTTAACTTGGCAGTGTAAATAGAGTAAGTTAGTTCTGCTATTGTTTACTCCTTCATATAGCATGGTTATTGACCAAATGAATAAGATACCAGTTATTTACCTATGATGTTATCCTTTAACGTTAGACATCAATATTCGAATTAAAATCGAGACATCAATCATTGTGATCACCTCCACGACTTCACACGGAACCACATCAAATCGTTCCCAATTTTTTGCCTATCACCTTTCGGCAGATATGTTTCTCTGCTGACCTTATAAAGTGTCATCTCGTCATGAGCGTCTGCGATGATCGTGATGACTCACGCCCATTTGTGATAAAAAGTATTTGGGTTGATACATCGGAGTAGTATGGGTCAAAGCTAGATTTGTAGTGCATCCACTCTCTCCAAAACCATGTGGTGCCACAGAAGAAGTCTGAGGATTACTGATGCTGTCACATGTTGACGTCTAGAAGTTGACCCGTCTATATTGTGAGGATTTGCAGTCTACGTCATGTGTGGCCGCGCCGGTTATCACTTAAAAGTGGATTGGTACCTACTTTGGCTTTTACATATAACTTTGTGAGTTCATGAAATTGTATCAAAATCTCATTTGGTAAATAATTTGTACAATATAAAAGTTTGTTGACGTCATTCAAATATTCTCGGCGATTGTGTAAAATTTCATCGAATTTGTATGGACTCATAAAACAATACACTTTCCTCATTTCGCTACTCGCCCACTTCAGCTACTTTTGATTTGTTATTTTGCTCAATTGAAATAAAACCCAACTTTTTTATCATTACAGTTGTTTTGTCAGATTTAAGTGAGTCATTATGTTTTTGATTATTGGTACGAGTAAGTACCTACTTTTATATTGAATTATTCTTATGATGAATAACGGAATCATTATCAATTGTAATTAGTAGACATTTTGTTTTTTAGTGGCTGAACAGATTTTATTTTAAAATGGCTATGAACACTCGGGATAAAATTCTCTATGACGCATAAAAAATCACTAAAGTCGGTTCATCCGTTTGGAGCTACGATACCAAAACAGTTACACAGACAGACTCCTTAACTTTAACATCCCTCTCTTTTTGCTGACAAATAACAGCTCATGAGCCGTATAACAGTTTGGCAATTCAAATGAAGCAGCGGTTATATGCAATAAAGAAATACAAGGCTAGTTAAAACATCAATTACCGGAATCCCGCAGTCTTGAAATCCAGAGACAATCAGATAGAATAGACCTGGAAACTTAACGAGCCAAATAACGGTATCGGCAAGCAAATCAAGCTATTACCCACAGCTGATAACATCTGTGGCATTGTGCTATAGACTAAAAATGAACAGCCGGTACATTGCCAAAAGAAATATATGCGAAATTTTTCGCACCGTTTCAGAAACAGAGTACTTATTTATTGCCTTTGCATAAGCCTGTTAATAGTGGAGATACTAACAACGCCCCACGTGGTTAATCTCTGTTGAAATTCATAAGGAGTGCTCCTTAAGAAACTAATGTCTCGGCTGCTTTATTCGGGCTATAGCACTGCACAGTTGCTTCCCACGTTCCAGACTTTTGGCTCGGAATGCCAATTGTATTGTACAACATGAAGTCATTACAATTGTAGGAACCAAATCGTCGGCTCATAAAGCGAAATTCAGTAGCTAAAGGATCTGATAATATCAATTTCCTGTACAGTTTCATTCTAATTAATTTAAAATTGCTTAGGTTTTTTTAAATGTTTGTAATTTTAGTATATTATGAATTTGTTTTATTTTTTATATGGAAATGTGAAACGCTTTATTGCTATTGGTAAAAAAAATATTGTTTGCCTAAATTTAAATATTTTTAGACCCTTTATTTTATTTTAGGTCAATATTTTAAACTCAGTAGGTACAGCAGGTACAGGTATCGCAAGATTTAAAATAGGCTGTACTTTGTGTAATTATTCCCATTTCCCACACAGAAAATGTACACTAGAGTGGAAAATCGAAATAACCCAATTTGATAAGGACGGGTTCCTTAACTGACACCGCGCCCCTTAGAAAACTTCTATGTGCTTCTATTGAAACTTGTGTCGTTTGACCTTACTTTTTTAATTTTAATGCGTAGCCATTTTGTTCGTTACCACAATGAATATTAAATAAAACAGATTTTTTCTTGTAAAGGTACACATAGCGGCCACTAGTAAATTTTCCACGAAGAAGTCGCAATTCACAAATCAAACATGTCCTATGATCGTCTATGGTTGAATATAATTAAATTTTGTTCAGCCATTTTAGAGTGAAAATAATTTTATACCGATATTCGCGATCATATATAGAAAATAAAAGTAATCTATGTTAATAAAAGACGGAGGTGCGTTTATTCTAAACCTTTTCATCCACGTTATCCTGGCACTTTTAAATTACAAGGTGCAAATAAAACTTAATAATAAAGGTGTTCTTTGCAAACACGCTGTTTCTTAAAAGGAGTTGTTACTACCGTAGTTTCCGTATTTTACGTTTAAAAAGGCTCCGGTTGCAACTTAACCACAGTATAAATTGGTGCGGTATCGCCTATGCTGACTGGGTAGATTTATAAGAAAGTGGTGCATGGAATGTTTGTAGTATTGTGATAAAGAATTAATTACCCTTTAAATAAATCCAACCTTTTGGGTTGACATTTTACAATTTGGCACCTAGTAATAGAATAGATCTAGCTATAATATACGACTCAACTGAGATACATACTTACACCTACAGATATCACCATTTGACATAAGCTAAGACTTTTATTTTAGTGTCAATTTATCGAATATATTATTAGTGCGACTAACTCATCATTATTTATTTAAGCTGCCGAGCACCTGACTTGGTTTAACCATAGATACTGCTATGATATTTATAGCGGACACTTTAGGTAACGTTTTTTAATAATATACCAAGTGAGGCTACTGTTTTTATTCCAAGTATGCCATGGCAAGACTACGCAATGTAATTTGTGATAATGGCTCTTGCTCCGAACTGTTCTACGTGGCACATAGTATTATCTAGTACTTGTCTAGTACAAATTGCATATCCAGCATTTGATTACTTGGATAACTTTGTGAACTTACTTGTTCTCAGGGACTGCTATTATTTCCCTTGTGTCAAGTGTACAGTGAAATGTTGATGAGTTACATACTCGTGCTTATCTTCTAGATAATGTGATGGAAAATCATTGTTAAAGTTTTGGAAATAGGTACTAGTCCATGGGTTAGATTGAAATGTTTTTAAATAAAAAATATTTTTTCTATTTATAGTGTTTAGCCATAAAATTTCAGTATATAAATTGTACTTGTGCAAAGCAACTGTCAGACAAGGAATTGAATCCTGTGTCGTACGCTATCCGGGAGCGTGCCTATACCACTCGGGCACCGACACATTGGCCTGTTGAATTTTGCAAGTTCTTTTTAACACGTTAGGCTGCGTCCGCTCATTAATGCTGTTTTCAAAATGTTTTGCACCCTATTTACATACTTAGTGTGCAATAGGCTTATTTTCAGCAGTAGTAGGATCAATAGTAGTAGTAGGACTTTACAAGGTCGTCTGTCCATCTTGACTGTGGACGATCTTCGCTGCGCCTTTGGTCAAGGGTCTCCAATCTAAATTTTTCTACCCCAACAACAAATGTGTTATGTGAGGAAACTTAACATAAGATTATGGAAATCTTATAATATCTGAGTGTTCCACGGTTATACTAGAACTATCTCACATTTTCTAAATCTATGTGGCGTGCTCACCGCCTCATGCATGCGAATCAGACCATGTAAAATTGCAGCCGCCCTTACTGCCAGGCTTGAGGTACTGCCAAGATTCTTGCACAGTCAGCAAAACTAAACTTCAGCATGGTCCCATATAAATTAGCTCCTTTTTGAAAGAGTTTGAAAAGATAATGATTTATTCTTCTATCTAGATATAGATCTAGCTACAAGAATTTTATGTTATCTACTGCGTCTCTACCCAGAAGAAAACAATTCTGTGTATAGAGAATCTAGTACCTAATGTCATCTAACATGTATGTTTTTTACCCCTTTGGGACCAGTTTCGTGGTTTAGGTTAGCTAATTATAGTTTTGATGCTATCAGTTTCTTTGAATAACTAAGATAGATAAGTGCGGCAAAGATTAACCCTGAGTTAATATGTTAACTCTAGATCACGCAAGTCTTGTTTATGTTCAGCCAAGCATACTCGTAAGTCAGCTATTTCCACTGCCAACAGTTTATATTAACCTTATTATTTAGGTATTCGTGTTCTTAGGCTGTAAAAGCAAATTAAATGCGCTTTTTCCTCGCCCTCCTATTTCCTCCTGGTACGCTAGAGTTCAATTCGCCAATGCACCTTAGTAGGGTTGCCAAAAATTTAAATTATGTTTTAGTTTAAGGATATATTGTTTTAAACTTTCATGGTCACTAACATTAGAATAGTTAGATACGGGATCCGTTGCAAGCGCCATGATCACGTAGTAACTCTAACTATACGCCGAACTACGGTGCCGAAATATCGGAAGCGCATAAATAATAAGGTACATGTAGCAATCCCGTATCTAACTATTCTAATAATAGTTTAAGGATGTAAAACTAACAGGAAAATAAAACTAAAATATTATCAAAATAAACAAGCAAATGCTTACCGCAATAATGATTTTACCTCAATGTAACAAAGTTTATGGTGAGGAATAAATGAATGATTTATTAGTCGGACAGGAATCAGGATAATTATTCATTTATTTGCGGAAGCGTTATCACTTATCCAGGCAAGATTTATTAACTATTTAACAATAAAAATCTGCCATTAGTGCAACCAAAACTAAACCTTTTTAAAACATTTCCGTGTTTTTCTTAATATTGGCAGCCCTGCGTTCAGGAAATGAATTTAAGGAGAGCTCCATTTCTCAGATACTTACGACAAATCGAGTTGTCTCCTTCGCGGGGCTACGTTTCGGATGTCTGTAAGATTAGGCGACATAGAAGGGTTTACAGGTGCAGGGTGCTAGATATTTCAGTAACAGTGTCCTAGATAGATAGATTACCTACCCTAATTTGGAGATTTTATGAAAATCCCCACCGATAAGAGTATAGCTCTTAAATGTGATGATGATGATGATGTGCTAGAATGATTTTGATTAAAACTTAACTTTTATCTTTTCTGAACGTAAAGTAAGAAATATTTAGGTAATTTATCCCTATTATGGTAGGTGTTCATCCGTTTATAAAACTTTCGATAAATTTATAAGAATGACACTCGGTTGTTTATGATGATTATCAACTGATGAAGAAAGAAATGTGTGATCGAAATAAAAAAATGCAGATAAACGTTTGATAGTAAATGAAAGTGTGTTATAATCTAACCCTCTTATTCATATAATTCAAACAGTCGAATAAACCTATTTTAGCTATTACACTGTTTTGTCACTTTCTGGCAAATGATTACAGCGCCAAGAAAGAACGAGACAAAACAGTATCTTGTTAAAACAGGTTTATTAGACTGTTTGCGTTTTTATTTATAAGGGTGTAAGTTTTTACTGAATATAAAATTGCAGTAGAAACATCAAGTAAATCTGTTACTGTAACTGCATTCCTTGAAAAACTTAGCAAGTTATACGAGTAACTTAGTTGGAAGTTCAGACTTTCTAGTCTTCAGCAGTTAATTAAATGGCAATTTATATCAGAATGCAAAATATTTCAGCTAAAATACAGTCGCCGGCACATCATACCGTACATTTCGTCCAAAAGTAGCCCGTATTCCAACTGTATAAGATTCAGTGTTTAGTTCATCCGTGCACGGTTTGCGGTCGCTGTCTATGTACTGAAAACATTATGTTGGTAGGGTTGTCCAAGTTTGTCTTTTTTTTTCTTTACCAATAAACAGTTAAGTAGTCGTGAATTTGACGAAAAATAACTATAGGTATTTCATAAGGCTAGTGCAGCTGTTTAAGGTCCACTCCTTATTAAAAAGAACAATTTTAGTATAAAACCAGTATCCCTCCCATCCCTCGTCCTCGGTAATTCCA
This sequence comes from Pyrausta aurata, assembly GCA_963584085.1. NCBI lineage: Eukaryota > Metazoa > Arthropoda > Insecta > Lepidoptera > Crambidae > Pyrausta > Pyrausta aurata. Next base: position 5,568,914 of record OY757274.1, read on the forward strand.
GCAAATTGCTACCATTGTTCTGAAGTATTCCCTCAATTGCTGACTTGAAAAACTTGGACAGACCAACGAGAGGCATTCGAGATAAATTTCTTCATTGTTGACTTTAATATCGGATCGTTTTAATTTTCCAGTGTTTACGACTTGTTTTATTATAATTGAGATTAATTGCACTTGGAGTGAAGTCTAATAATTCTGATGAACCATTTTCATTGATCTTTCCTCGAAACCAAAACAATGGTGTGTGGTCTGGTCTGGCGCATAGTTTTATTTTTTTGTAGGCCAAAAATTTTGTGTTGACTCTTTTGATATCAATTTGATTTTTCAGGAAAAAAAATAAGGTAGTTAAAATCTAGAATTTAATTAAGTTCTATGGAATTAATTTCTGAATAAAGATTTTTTTCAATATTTCGATTCCATTAAACGAAAAAGCTTTACATATTTATATCGAGGCTGTAAATACTCAAACCTGCAAATTATACCAAACAGAACGAGACTGAAAAACCCTAATTACTCAATGGAACTCACCGGTGCTTTGGCATTGTTTTGCAAACCGAGTTTCAATGGCCACTACACCCTATTCACAACGAACACAGCGCTCCAACTTTTAGCTGAAAACACCTGTTATAATAAATAAATAAAAATATATTTATTAACCACCGGACAAAAATCAATAAGATTTAATTAAAATTTAACAAAATTGTTGAAATTTCGCTATTTAATTGCAACAGTTTTTGCAGAACGAAACGTAAAATCTTATGATTTTGAAATGCTAGATTGACTCTATGACATAAAAAGTTGTAAATGGATATACCTGTGAAAATTAACCGTCTCCGCAACCATTAAACATCCTTGCTAATCACATAGATTTAAACATACTGCGTCACATAAATGAGATGCATATTTCTATTCCTACAATAAGTGATGCCGGTGGGGCGTTAACTGTACCTACAAACCTAATAACGCAATCTTCATTATTGCTATGACATTCATAATTTGGTGCTAAATGATAATGTTACAACTATTCTTGTGTCACAAAATATATAAGTTTAGGTGCTGTGCACCACGCCGGTTTGCAATCATAACAATAACACGCGCTGAAAAACCACCGATGTTGACCCAACGAAACCACCATTCAGTATTCGATAACAATGGTATTCGGACAGTAATTGTTTGAACGAATGAACACAGTTTTGGGGTGTGTCAGTGATTTAATTAGCATTCCCGAATTAATTGTTATACGTTTTCATTTCCATCGGTATTCCATCAATGCTGAACATCGTTCATAAATTGATATAAGCACCTTTTGTAGGATTGATCCAACAATTTTGTGTACAACATTGTAAAATGTGGTTTTTCAACCTTGTTTTATGACAAATATGATAGCTTTTCATTAGAAGGTGATTAAAAACAGATTGTACTACCTAAAATTTTTGTTGGAATTCTTAATTACAAAATAATAATTAGCAGGCGCCCGTTGGAAAATTCTTATAAATACAATTAAAGTTGCAGTGACTGGTAGTTCCTGTTCTGTGAACTTGTGAAGTAAGACCTCCAAAGCTATTAGTCTACATTTTCCTTTGTTTGAAGCTGTTCAAGCGATTGTCTTTGAGAATGTAGGAGGACCCATGAATTTAAGAGTGCCAATTTCCTTTAGAATGAACGAAATCGTGCGGGAAATTTACAACAACCTTGGGTATTTTGAAGAAACTACTCACTGTCCCTTCTAACGGCAGCGACAAGACATTCTTAGTGACTAGCTTATATTATATGTGTCTCGTCCATTATTATTTTATGTTGTGTATTTTTTCCTGTTCTGCGAATAGGTGGGTGTAGTATCTTTTTAGTTTCTGGCTGTTGAAAATATATTTTTTCTTGATGAGTGTGATATGCATGATCGTGTAATGGTCCCCTTAGCCTTCAAATTAAATTTCCTTTATTTCACATAAAAATATCTTTTATATTTGATGTAACGTATTTTACCTGTTCTTTTGCGGAATTATATTTTATTTATGATTTTTTCGAAATTCTCACAGCAGACAAGTTTTTAATAGGTATCATGATTGTGCACCTTAAAAATATTTTGGCGTTGCAGAGTATCTGCGACAGGTGGATTAAGCTCATATTTTTCAGAGACGTGCCGTATCGCTGAAATTTCACGTTTTAGCGAAGCCCCGGCTGTAAACTTGATGGATATTTACTTAGTCTCATAGCTCAAGAGTGTGCAGGATCTAAAATTATGTTCAACCTTACAAAATTAGTACGGAATTGAAATAATGCTTCCAAAGTTACCAAATTGATACCCTTTTTAAAAGTTTCATTTTTTGGAGCATGAGAATAGAATTCGGATCAAGTATCCAGATTCCAGTGAGAAAATGAAAACAATAAATGAAAACGTGAGAATACCGGAATTTACGTAAGACACTTCACATTTAACCTGGCGCATATCTCAAACAGTAATATAAGAACGCATCTATTCACGCAATATAAATTACAAAATAATACAATACCTGGTACACTTTTAATCATGTACAAAAATAGTCATTACTCGTATGAATGTTACAGGATAACTTAATGTTGACAAATGTTTCCCTAATTGCTATTGCATTATTCGTTCTACCTTCGTGCCATTGTGAAGAATAAGATTGATTAACTACTTGATGATAAGTAAGAAAAGTTTAAAGTTCTCCTTTTGGGTAAAATAGTATAATTAGTTCCAGTTTCACAAAAATAATTACTTCATTTTCTTCGTCAAAAATACAATTAAGAGCTGAAAATAGTAGATACTGAGAGCTGTTTCTGAAGTAAGTCTACAGGTAATTTATTATTTATCATTATCATCAGAGAGAGAGAGAGAAGAGTTACTCTCTTCTCTTATTTTTTGTCATTTTGATAAAATGCTGCATCTAGGTTCTTGTGCTTTCCTATCTCATTCGATAAGTATGTATTAATAATAATAATATAATTCTGTATCGTACAACACTAAAGTAATTTACAGTTTATAAGCTCAAAGTAAATGTACAACTAAGGCCATATGTATGTATTGCCACTTTCAGGTTGACATGTGATTGTTATTAAAGAACCATGTTGCACCATATGTATCCGTGTCCCCGTTATGTGTTGTGTCGGATTTTTGAGGTGCCATCCAAGGAACGCCGCACAAAAATTGCTTACTAATTAACTAATTAGAGTAAAATTATTCAGGCAGCCGTTGAACCTTTTACGTGCCTTGAAGTTGTGATGCGGACTTCTTTTATATCTTAGTACTGAACCGCGTCTTTTTGTGTTAATCACGGTTCTTATTGTGAGTGTGATTTCATGATAATTTACTGCGAGAAGTGTGAAGGGAAATACAACTAAAGCAACAACTTTATTTAAACTATCAGGGATGGTATACGTGTTTGTTTCAATACTTTCCTGAATTAAACCCCTCACCAAAAAGGTTGTGGGCACACTATGGTTTTTCAATGATGATCAAACCAAGAGCAATAAAAATTTGCGAAGCGACCGCGCTACAATTCGGTTTTCGACGCTTATGAAACCAAACATTAACAATATTTAAAGCGCGAGCGAAGCGAGCGCGCTTCAATTCAGAAAAATATGACCAAGTTTACAGCGCGAGCGAAGCGAGCGCGCTACAATTTAGTTCACGACGCTTTTATTTGCTTGCTTTCATTAAAAGCGAGATATTTATTTAGGATGCTTCATAATTTAGTAAAATGATAAAAAGTTTTTACTATGCAGTTTGTAAATTGCTATTAGGGTTGTGGGCATGCCCACAGTGCCCATAACGGTGTATTCGCGCATGACTCTCCTTTGTAAAACGATACACCTACACGTTTTCAACTGTAGCTGTCTCATTTATCTGAACGTGTATTACGAGAAAGACGCCGACATTCAGAGTTGAACCTCTGTAATGAAAATGGATATAGTCCGTCTTAGTCGCACTTGGCTTGGTCTGGAGTCAAAAGTAAACCCATACTAAATAAATAAATGGTATTTGCAAGCCAATGATCTTAAAACAACTTCGCGTGACATAGTTATTGCTTTGATATGATATAGCAGAGATTAGATAAATTAATGCAAAATCTCATGGCCTCAAGAACCATCTCTGATCTCTTGCTAATGAAGAAGAATGTCTTAGTTAGTTAGAACTCGAATCTCATTAGATAACTGTTTATTAATACTGATTTCAGATATTTGATGTGTTTAATCTGAAATTCAGGTCCATTTAAAGTAGGTTTGTATTATCACATCAAAGCGTATGGTTGACGTAGTAACCGCCCATTTCAAACTTTTACCTGTCTATCAAAATATTTTCTTAGAACCCACGTATTTTCCTTTTCTAATCTCTAGATTGGAAAGCGAAGATAAAACTATTGAAGAAAGCGCTGTATATTTTCTTTAAAAGAAAGACGAGGCAGGAATTTGCTATAATATCTGATGGCGTTCCTCCCCCGGGATTTATGGAAGAGAATAAATGACAATCTCAGTTCTTGCAGTCGATTGGAATCTTATAATGCAATATTCAGTGTTTATTTTACTAATAATATTGGAGAAAGGACTTTAAAGTCTACGTTCACATTACTGCTCTTGCAGTATCATTTTGGTGTTATACTGCACATACTCATCAATTTGTAGGGGATTCTATTTATCGAAGTGTTAATCTTACTAAAGAATCATCACAGCTGAAGGGGAATGCTCTTTAATTCTTTATTTATCATTACAGTTATTATCTTGTGTATTTACAGAGGGTAGTTCCCTTTATTTGAATTTTAAAACAATACTTACTATCAGGAGTGGACTCATTATTCAAGACATCGGAAACAGAAATATAACCTAACAAAACATTGCAACGGATATAAAATGATGCCAATGGACACCCCATTCCTACTGTCAATTCATACATTTAAAAGTAAAATAATTTAGTTGCCTTCGCTGTAAAATTTCACAGTGGACTTTCCGTGCGGTTTCATCTATTTTAAACCAACCTTTGCGTGATATCATTTCATTCATATATATTCTGCATGAAACTTTATTAAAATGCAGTTTGGTAAAAGTTTCTGCTACTTCTTGAAACATCTCCTCCCACAGTTCAAGTAGAGTAGTTTTGGTAGACTGTATTATAGTGTATATCCATTAATTTGTCTCGTCGAAAATTCCTTCAAGCGACATTGAATGCAATGCATTTTATTCTCGAGATACTCGAGTTTATGTTGTTTTGCTAACGGCATTCCGTCTAGCGGAGACGTTACAATTCCATGGCTGTCTGTCCGTCCGTCTAATTCTGGCGGGAGCTCCGAGCAATTTTATAGAAACATTAGCTGCAAGTTCACTGAACTGAAGATTGATCCACTTGTAACATACCGTTTTTTGACGAACTCCAAACAGAAAATTTCTTGAGCCTTGAGCTATAGATTTTCTAACAGTCGAATTCGAAACCTTAATTGGGTGAGCAGCTTCTATGCGGTAGGTATAGGCTAGGTCGGGCTGAATTGTTCGATGATTTGAGACGTACCTCTTGTAATTGTTAAATAAACCAATAAAGATTTTTTCAGCTTCTATTAAAAGTGACAAGTAACATTGAAATTATGATCACAATTTGGAATCAACGAAAAATGACATTTCATTGCATGTACGAACATTAAATCCTCATGAATTTATCACCTTCATTATTTTGCTGTATATTGCGACATGTATCAACTAACTTGTCCAAACACGTCTTAAATTGGTACAAGTTTATAAACGCGTGTAGTACTTGATTGGCACTACTAAATTAGTTTCCGTTGCCATAAAATCTAACATTTTAGATACGATTAAAACTTATTTATGTTGGCCGCAGTATTGCGTGAGGTGAGCTAATTTGTAAGCAAGTCAGTTACAATATACTGTACTATAAGTATATGATATATCCCGTGCCGTTAGATTTAATAGCGTGTAAGAGGGGAGAACTGGAAATATTTTGAACCTATATCTATCCAAAGATACTAGGTAATAAGCGAAATATAAACATCGACAAAATACACAATACACATACCGTATTTTAGTATATGTGTATGTATTGTATTATATAGTCAATGGAACTGCAAATGCTAAATTAAAGTGAATGATATGATTACTGACGACGAAGTTAGTATTTCATGAAAGCACATAAAAAAAATTGACCGATTAACTTTGGATAGGGATTCTATAATGGAACTTCAAATAAGTAGTGTTGTCTGCCCTAATGAAGAATTAGGCTATAGCTATTAGTTATCCATAGGTTTGTATGTTACCTAAGGAGTTGAACTAATTGATTTTGATTGATCAATGGTCAACTACTTAGATGATCGGAATCATTTTCTTTATTTCACTTTCCAGAATCCCTTATCCACAGGTAAATTCAAGTGCAAATCCTCTTTTACAATGGTCAACTACTTAGATGATCGGAATCATTTTCTTTATTAAACTTTCCAGAATCCCGTATCCACAGGTAAATTCAAGTGCAAATCCTCTTTTACTTTATACATATTTTAAAAATATTATTCGCGACTTGTTTCCTAAAGCCGAGGATAGACGACTGTAAGTTTGGCCATTCGATTTGTTTGCTGGCTTCGTGTGATCCAAGATTTATGGTACCCAGTCAAATAAATGTAGTCTTCCAAAGTGGGAATTGTTTTCCAATATTGGAAGCCGTTCTATCAATAAGTTTTGATGTTTAAGGAGGGAGGGAGGGGTATTGATTTTGTGAAGTTTAACGATATATGGTGATTTGTTGATATCAAAGGACCATTAGTTAATAAGCAGAAATATTGACTTTGCGACTAGGTACGTTAGTTAGTCAGACTTGATTCATTTAAGTCGCATCATCACATAGGTAAGATCATGGAAAAAGTACCTACTGTAAACGATTAGCCAAGGATAGGTGTTAGATGAATTAAACACAAGCGTATGATCAATACTCATTTGCTGTTTATTCCAGAATGTCCATACATTAACCTTTATCACATTATCTTACTTAATTTACTATAAAACACACTATCAACACCATTTTCAAAAAAATCTACGTTGACGTCTGACAGATGGCAGTGCCATCTGTCAAAGTTTCGATTCCATAGACTATGGCCAATTTCTAACACTACCTACTTGTCTGATATTTTTGCTTAGAGGACTTCAGGAGGATGCAAGAAAAGCGCATGGCATTTATAAATCTATCCAATATCCACATAGCTGTAAATCTTCTAGAGCCTAGGCTCTTTATTCCTCGCTCACAGGTGCGACTTACGACCCCTATCTCTTACACTCAAATTCGCATTTAAAAAACCGAATGCAGGTAAACTAAACTTTAGGGAGAGCTATATCTGACTCAATTGCTAGATACTTTTACTTGGAAGATAGCAATTAATAACATTTGGTAGCGCTGGAAATGGTCGTTGCGGTACTTCGGCCATGGCGCAGTAAGGTCGTAGCAGATATAATAATACCAATTTGGGAAAAGTCACCTTAATTATCTTGAGCCATAAAGTATTATTTGTATGAAACTATCAACTGCACGCACACTAAACGAGATCGTAACGTAATCGCCTTGAAATCTGCTACAATCATAAGAATTGCAATCGCGTTGCTAATGCTTACGAGTTTCAACTCTGCCGATTTCCTAAAACATCCAGACATCAATCACCACCACGTGTCTAATCACGCCATATCCATAGCCAATCTAGAATGGTCTAGGTCCCATTATCTTTTTTTCGTCGCCTCAGGCTGTCATTAGCCAAGTCTGGCCACTAACTGTCCAGACGGGTCATTGTTCCGACGCTTTTTGGTATTCGCTCCGGCGCAGGTAGCACGTGACACCTGCTTCCTGTGGTCAGGGTTGCCAGTCATTCTCATAAGGTAGATATTATAGCAAGGTTACATAGTACGGGCTGCCAGTCATGCTGCCCATTAGATTAATTCAGCACCCGGCAAGAGGTGCAAGGTACTTAAAGTCATTGCTTCCTGCCGTCAGGGTTGCTAATCATGCAGCTTAAAGGGAGGATAAAGCACCAGATAAGAAGGTGTGAGGGTTAGGCCTCGTCCTGGACGCCAGCGGGCAGAGCGGGCGGTATAAGCAGCTCAACACTCGCCGCCCGCGCCGCCCGCACCGCTGTCGTCGAGAACAGCTTCACACAAATCTATGAAATTAATCAAGACGCGCGCGCCGTCGCTCGCTCCGCCCGCATGTTGTTATATTAGGGCAGGTGGGTGGTGACTGCATGAGGTGGCAGATACTTTTTTCACCATTGCATCTCTCATCTCTTGTACAATCAGAATCTTGTCCTATTCTCATTTCAAAGAGACTGTTTTTCATTTCAGCTCTAACGAGAACATCAGTAGTAAGCAAAACGTGGTGCAATCTATGAAGATTCATGTCCATTTCCCTGTATAGGTTTAATAGCGAGTCATCTCAATTTGTCATATTCCATATCTTCAATTTGAAAAGCTATCTTCAGGTAGATATGTGTGCCCAATCAATAGGATGAAGGCAAACTTATTTGTTTGGTGTTCTATGCTTGCTGATAGCCCTATGCGCACGCGCATATTTAGGAAACAGAATGCAATGTTGCGACTTTATTGGTCAGTCGGGCTAACGCAGCCGATGCGTCAACTCGCCTCCGTGATTGGTCGATCAACAATGCAGACTGGATGACCTAATTATATCATTTGCGGGGCTTTTGTTTTGAAATTGAACTCAATTGGCGTTTAGCACGATTGAGCAATTAATTGGAATGGTATTAAAAACATTGTTCCGCTCTGCTAGTTATGGTGTATTTATATAGATTTAAAATGCCACTAAAATGTGGTCTGATTGTCTGTCAGTCTGATATCGATATAGGTATTTTAATTAGTTACTTTATGTCGGAAGTGGATACTGAAAAAATATCAATAAACCTTTCGTTAATTTAACATGTTTACACGTTTTTATATTAATTCAGTTTATTAATTTATCATACACATGCTGCCGACATTGATGTGTCTTTTGATATCGAAAGCGGAACATTACAACGGATGTACCGACAGACAACTCGTTTAGCAATGAAACTTGACAGAATATATCCGTTTTCGATACGGCTGAGGGATCGTTCAAGTATTACGTAAGCAGATTTATTACAATTATTTACCCCCCCATCCCCCTTGTCAGCAAAAGTAAGCAAAGCTCTTACCCCCTACCCCCATGCTTACGTAAACATTTTGCAATTAATGTATTGTTTTTTCAAATATTGTAATTATTAGGTTATAATTATAATTTTAAAAATAAGAAAATAGATTTAGGAAGTAGAGTTTTTACTGATATGGTATTCAACATAGAGTAACAAAATTATTATAATCTAACGAACATAACAAACTTATTTTAAATTTTTGGTACACATAATTATTAAATTCAAATTAACAGTCTTCAGTCCATGAAACCCGAATCCTGTAGTAGTAGTAGTCTACTCGCTATAGGATCCAAACGAAACAATACACTGACAGAGGAAATTTAGACAAGTTAATAGCGCGCGGTAATTCCCCTACTCGGTTCTAAAGCGAGTGCCTAACCGTATGCATTATTTGCGGGAATCTCCGAAAATGCGTTTCGATTTCAAGCAAAGACAATGTAAGGTTGCCATTCGGTAAAAGAATAAAAATACTACCGATGACGTAATCATCATCTAGACTCCCCTGCCCCCCATGTCACCCAAAATAAGCAAATCAATAACCCCCCCGCCCCCCTATAGTGCTAACGTAATACTTGAACGGCCCCTGAGTCAAAACTTAATCACGACACTGGTAATGATTTTGTTATTTGTAAAATACTTTAAATGATGTATTCATTAATTATATTTAGTTGTATACGTACGTACAATACCATGCACAGACAACATCGCATCAAGGTAAACACTCCGGTATCTTACCTAAAGGGGGATTTTCACAGAAAAATATAACCTGTTGTGTTGGCGACTGAACATGTAGGTACTACCAGTCTGGTATGAACATGATACGAGTAGGTACTCGTACTACTGGTCTGGTATGTATGGGCACAGTGCCCTATATCGCATTCATAGTATGATAAGTGATAAGTAAACCATGACAGAAATCCCCAGAAATACCTAATCTAAAAAAGTTGGTAATTTACTCTATAAACATGGACCCAGAATAAAACACTCAACATCCTGGCTTGTTCTTCCCTTTCGGAGATATAGATTCCTAAAGGAAGAATTTGGTTTCAGGAAGGATCATCATCACGGATATATCTGCCAAAAAGTGGAAACGAAATGAAAAGTGTACTGTGATCGCCTCTACGGCGTTAAATCTAGTGTAGCGAACTAAGTGCTTATATCAAATATTTATATACCTTATATAACCAATAATTAAGCCTATAGAACCATAAAGGACCAAGTTAGAGTTTTGTAACCATTTTGTATATCGCCTTACTTTTATACCGTAGTGTAGTGCTTGTTACATTTGTACCATTGATATCGATACTGTGATCGTTCAACTAGGATGACATATCTGGTGGTTTTTGTGGAGTGTGGAAAGTGGCTGTTGGTGAATTTGGGAGGTGATCAGTGAAGTGTTGTCGAAGGACCATGGAGCGGGTCGATGGATTCCTGGTGTTCCGCAAGCCGGTGTACAGGGTCTTCCAGTATTTGGAAACGTAAGTATATTGATCTAAGTTTATTGTCTTGGAGGAATAACATGCAAAGACACGAGGAACTCCCTTATCGTCGATACTATAAAATATGGTATAGAGATTCGATACTGTTGATAGTGTTGGCGTGTGTCGATAGTATTGACGCATACGATGCTATCGATAGGCTTATCGATACTATTGCCATACTATTGTTAAGCTTATTTATTGATAGACAATCAATTGTGAACTATCTGGAGGCAATGCTATTGACGATAATTTTTATGTGACAATTGAGAAAATATTGATTTTTGTATAGTACTAGCGTACCTACGCCGTGTTAAAGAAAGCATTTGCAAAATTCAACAGGGTTGGATTCCTTGTCTGACACACTTGCTTTTTACAAGTGCAATTTATATTATACCTCTTGGAATAAGAATGCTTATCCTTTCACAATTAAATGCTTTTTAGAGCATGTTGAAACGAAATCCCATACAATAGTGACATTTACCTTACCGATTGAGAAAAGCCTTCTGAAATTTTAACCTGGCACTCACGTGGATCCTCGCAGGCCCTCTTAATATTTAACGGCCAATTGCGACCCTCAACTCGCGTCGCTCTGATTTACTGATCAATGAATCACGTTACTAACTCATTTATTCCATAGGGACGTAGGTACAATATTATGTTCAATGGGATATTATTTAAAGGTACGATGGATATTCTAGAATCTATGAATGTGTAGTTGCAACTTGATATCATATTTTGAATGTTTATAAGTCTTCGGCCTGTTTAACAATGTCCTAACAAGTAACCAATAACGTTACATGTTTCATGACTTCATACGAAATGACTATCCGTAGTAAAATGATTCGTAGTTAGTGTTTGTTTATCGATGGTTAAACGAACTTTAACTTTGATAAATCATTTTTTTATTCTCGTCTAAGCAGATATTTGACCTTGATCGCACCCGGTGTTCAGGTGTATATGAGGTCTAGGATGGTGCATATCTACTTGGTAGCAGCACATGGGTAACACATTACAGTCTAGAGATAAATAGCAAAAAGAATTACTTACATAACGACTATAAGCCGTAGATTAGCCGCTCAGAGAATCCGTTTGAGAAGTGTTTTCAATTTTGATATCATAGTCATTTAAATAGCCAAACCGACATATGGTTAAGGTATTTTTTCTTCAAAACACGCGCAATCGTAAATATTCAACCATTAGTTGAGTGAGGTAACTATCGACCAAGCTCTGGCCCCGCGGGCCTAAGTAGCGTCATAATAACTGAAGTCTAACCCCCTTAATTCATAATAATAACTCAAACGGTCTTTTAAACCTATGTTAGCTATTACACTGTTTTGTCACTTTCTGTCAAATGATGACAGCGCCAAGAAAGAATGAGACAAAACAGTGTAATAGCTAAAATTGGTTTAAACGACCGTTTGAGTTATTATGAATAAGGGGGTAAAAGCAAAGCCAGTGAAGTGCTAAACCAACCTTGTAGAAATCTGTACAAGTTAAGTGTGACGGGGTATCGATTTCCTTCTTGTTCTAACTAGGTAAAAGCCATATATTTCGCTAAAAGCAGCAGCAAGCAGGTGTTAAATGTGCTTCAAAGTCAAAAGTTTAATTACTTGATTAAAAAATAAGCATCGCATATTAAATAAAGGATCGTATTCCGTTGAATTAAGAGTCTATCTGTATGTTTTAATAGTTTTCAGTACCGTACCAGATGTTTAAACGAGCACTACTCAGTCGAAAGTGCTACGGTAATGACTCTACACACGATGGTTTTGGGTTCCGTCGTATTTAAAGTAAACCTTACTACACTAAAATTTTAAACGTCTATGCAAATTAAGTAGTGTGTACCATTGTCATATATTTTATATGCATTTGATGTCTAAACTAGCTATAGATTTCGTAATTTCCTTTAAGTGTCGGGAATTATTATACTAAGTAATACTTTTTAAAACACTCTCGTCTACAACTTTAAATGATAGGTAACTACAATGCACATTCCTTCGCATTTTTAAAAAATCCTACGGAACCATCGCTTTACGCTCTGTCCAATTTTTATATAAACTGAAAAGGGTAGGATGTTTTCACAACGCTTAAATTTAGACCGTTCATAGGGGAGCTAAGTGTTTTTAAAAGGGCCCCGTCCGAATGTTTTGTTTTACCGTTTTAAACTAAGCGTAATGTCGTTAATGAGTTAAAATTAACAATTCTCTTAAAATTAACAATCCTTTAAATATTGATTGGGAAAACACTTAAAGACAGGAGTTCGAGATAATTGAATGCCGTTAAAGATTTTATTGTTGTTTTGTTGCGGGAGGTCCAGTAAAATAAGTTTTGGTGTGTTATATTTGAAAGCGCTCTGTCATAAAAAAATATCGTTTGAAAAAAAAACTGGCACCTAATATTTATGTGTATTCTTTATACAATATGGCGGATATTTGCCGGTTATTAAAAATAAAATAAGTTGGTATCAGGAGCCTAAGTTTCGACAGCACTCACATTTTTGTGTAGATCGATCCATCCATCCATCAAATCACAATGATAATATAATAACGGTACATCGTTATTTACAAAAAATGGCCGAAAATTGCTGCGATTTTCCACCACACTGCCCTCAAGACAAATCGCGTGCTTGACGGACTCTATTATCATTTGTCAACTTTCCTAACTTAGTTCGGGCTGGCTCAAACGATTCTACAACATTGATCAACAAAAAAGTCTTTAAAAACTGACTAAAAAGGCTATAAAATAACCCATTCGTTCTCATTTGGAGTCGGTGCAATGTACGTCGACTGTTAATGGTGTGCGTATGCTTTGACATCAGGCAGGCACCGATTTAATTTTCGAAATTGCTGTTTATATCTTGTTTTTTATTTTTTCACCAATATCTCGAAAACTATTGAACCGATTTTAATGAATCCTGACTGAACTTCTCCCCTAAACTTTCTAAAATAAAGCTGATGCAAAATTTGTATGTGTCATAGCTATTTTACAAGCCAAGTAATGCTGTTAACATTATGTGTGTATAATTTTACTGACTGTCGAAGTTTACGTCCAGCCTAAGCCAAATATTTCCGTTGAAAATACGTGAACATAAATATGGCGCGTCCCTTTGTCAGCCGTCAGGACTTCTGCAAATATTTTAAGGAGCTTTCGTCATCCAAGGTAATTTTACTAATGGACTTTGTGAAACTCCAGCCCTAATTAGTTTCCCCTGAATTTCCAGCTATATTCATCGCTTTCTTTAACGTTCTAAAGCGGTTTAAACGGTTATGAATGAGTGCCAGATATTCTTCTGGTATTCTAAAAGGAATAAAACATTCAAGAGTTCTTATTACGCAGAGTTTTTCCTATCCCAGTTCCGATTTATTCTCGGGTAACTTAACAAAATGTAAATAAAGTTTTAATTAGCCCTAAGCATCCATTTTGTGGCTATAAAAAGAGCATTGAATTATACTTATCTTTAAAATGCAAAATTTGCATACAACCCAAACGAAAAATGCAAGATGGGTTTGTCAGCGTTTTTTTGCCAGTTTAACTTTAAACCAGTCAGTACGACTGTGGTACCAATATTTATTGACGATTGTTTTGAAAAAAGGTACGCGTTTTTTCATACAATTTCTTCTGGATTATATTATCTTTTACTTGCAGGGCAAAGTAAGCGACCCATCATAAAAACAATCCACCCTTTCTGACCCTAGTGGAATCCCCCGGATATCTGTGTAATACAATAAAGAAAATTCTTGTTAAGATTATATTTGACCGCAATATGATCGCGTTCGTATATCACAGAAAAAGTGTAACAAAATCTTCCAGCTAGGGTTGAGTGACTGTGCTATCAGAATTCGAAGATATAGGTCCTAAAGCTAATAGGAATATAAACTTACTATATTTAAATAGAATAGAAGCATTTTCCTTGCCTGTAGGTAGGTAGGTAATTGTCGCCTTTTCAACCCTGTTACCCGCTAGCCTAGCGGAGCGCTAACAGCCTGCACCCGTTGCATGGCACATCGATAAACCCGTTTGTCGCGCGTTTTACCGCGTCTACCTAGATAATTTATCTCCACGTGCATGGTACAGTCTTCTAATATATCTATAACGCGAGGTCGTAGACAATTTGTCTCTAGTGCGTAATGGCTGCATTATGGCTGCCGTTTTTTATACAAGTTTGGCAGTTTAGGAAAGTTAGCATAGCGTCAGTTATATCGACATCTTGCGATCGTTTATATACTTATATATATCTATACCGCGTCGCGCGCGACGCGACAAGCCAACCCATGCAACGGGTGCTGGACTGAATTTATTACCGGACGCACAATCGATAGTGCTTCGCCCCCGCTGTTCTGCTCGGTGGCAAATAAAATTTTACTACTACCCACATTTTAGTGGTCTGGTTATACCGTACTTATGATTGTACGCTTCATCTGTGCTCTGATGGCCTTTTAAGTTTGTAGGAATCGGTTTGTTACGAAACGTTTTCGATTGTTTGGACTTCTATTAAGATAAGTTGTTTTAATGTTAGGTTTGCTTTGTTTGTAAACAATACATACCTACCTACTTATTTTTTTAAATCATCAGCAAAGACTCCAATATGCAACAATGACATCTGTGCAAGAAGTCTGAAACATTCTTCTCAATCAATAAATACACGAAAATACCAATTTTATCATAGCATTTTTCGAGCGCCACCTGGTGGTTTTACAGGAAACTATATCGAGACTTCCGCGCCTGACGTCACTGCGACACTATACAAAAGTGCAATAACTTTGGATTACAGTGCAACTTCATGTGTCAAAGCATTCTACAAATAACAAACTCCTGCAAATCTAACCAACAAATAAACTTTGCAACCGCATCACATACTGAAACTATGTCAACCGCATACAAGTTATATGTTCGCGAATTCTTACGTTTGTTCAAAATTCAAAGTAAAGCTCGCGGCAGACATATCGGCTTGGCATACAGGCTCCCATACTCTGCCAAGAGATTTATGTTGCCAAGCCGCACCACACACGTTGCAGGCATGCTGCGAATGGTAATGTTGCTTTTTAACATGTGATTAAATTCATACTTGGATTGTATGAAGTAGCGATGGAGATCTTGGTAAAGCAATTTGCTAGATTGGGATGTCAAAGCGAAATAATTGTTATTAATTCGCTTTGACAATACAATTTGATAGACTAGAATAAATATTGTTTTAAACTTTCATGGTCACTAACATTAGAATAGTAATATCAATAACGGATATGTCTGCCATACCCACCCATCATCATATCATACCCATATGATAAAGACCCACCCACAAGTTCCCTTCAGTTACTCCGTGATCATGGTGCTTGCAACGGTGCCGAAATATCGGAAGCTCATAAATATAAATGGTAGCAATCCCGTCTAAGTATTCTAATAATAATTGTGTACCTGCATTTTTTTTTATAAAACACTGGGAATCAGTTTATGTTGACAGTTTCACTCTCTTCTTCTTCTTCTCAAGGTTTGTGGCTTACATACCTATTACAATGCTGCGTACCGACACACAGTGTCGCAAAAACTTAATCAAAATTGACTTCATTTGACTAGCATGATAGGCTTTGTATTGTTAAGTTATATTTTGCCCAAGATAACTAATTATACTCAACCTGCCGGCCCGCCGAGCCTTTTGGAGTGACCCGCCCCAGTCTGGCCCAAGACTCCATGTGATAATCTATAAGAATCTTAGCCTGAAGGGAAAATGGGCATCAAATTTTTCGCGTTGGGGTTGGGTGGGTTTCATATCGTCTTACAGCTTTTGGGCATAATAAGTATCTCGTATCATAAATCGCCATATCGCAAATGTTCCATCACGCAATGGAATTGTGTAAAGCAATCGCGTATGCATTTGACAGTTCAAAACGTACGGTATGATCTGTCAAATGGCAAAGAACAAATGGTTTGACAGATCATATTGTACGATTTGAACTGTCAAATGAATACGATTGCTTTACACAATTGCCCCTACGTTCTGTAAATGCTATAAGTGTGAATAGGAGACAAAATTTTGATGTTGCGGCTCGGAGTATCAGTCCTAAAATGTCTGCTTGCTGACATAGAAGATACTCGTTTACTAAGTTTCAATTTTGGAAATCGTTTGTTTCGTGTTTGATTACGCTGCATATTTTTATTTATACCAAACTGTAGTTAGCCGTGTAGTCGTGTAAAGTCCGAAACTAGATCGCAAACAATCTCACTAAAAGCCAATACGCATAGTTTGGACGTCCTCCTTAACTAGTGGATTCCCTAAAGTTTAACAACTAATCGGTTTAGTGCAAATAATTCCAACACAGTTACATTACCATACAACTTGGATACAAACGTACCGAACCTGAAGTAAAGTCAAAGAGTAAAAAGCTTTGCAATTTTGTTGCGCAGAAGTGTCACTTCTATAAAACATTTCTGAACGGTTGACAGTTATTTCTCCATTTTTTTATAAGCCACCAAACTTGGTAATGCGCCCTGGGGCAATGGTGTTTTCGTATGCTCGCTGTTTTTTAATTTTTTTTTATTTGATGCTAAGCTTGCAAGAATTTTTGACCACAAACGCACCAGATGATTTTTTACGATATCATGTTTTGTATCTTACTTGTAAATCTATAATATAAAAAATAATTGCAAAATGTGTTGATAAGCGCATAACTCAACAAGACCTGGATCAATTTGGCCAATTCTTTTTTTGTTGTGTTTGTTATTGTCAGGAGAAGGTTCTTATGAAAGAAATATTTAAGTAACTCCTTACTTTCTTAGCGGGACCGGGGGCGAAACAAAGTTCGCTGGGTCCGCTACTTTATAATAAAAATATAACATTTTTTTGCTTAATTTTTTTAAGTTTTGAAATAGATTTTGAGTTTATGAATGACAAGGTTCCAGCTCATTTAGCAACATAACATTTTATTACTATCCAAAATACATAAACAATTAATATCATGTTCCTGTTTCCTCGCTAGCGGGGTGTTCACGTTTTCCTGCCTAAAAAGATTAAAACCTAAGCAATACGGTAGTGGGAAGTGGGGCAATTTGTGTAATGAAACATTCCTCTACTCCATCTCGTCCATCTTATACGCTATTAGGCAAATTGATCTGTTTCGTTAACAAGATTGGACCGGGCTGCGGCTTGTCTCACAATAAAGATACGCTAAGGTAAGAGCGGTCCTATCCTTCCATCTGAATATTTGCTTTGAGCGAGATGTAAGTATATTACTTTTATTGGACTTTAACCATATTTGAACAGTGTAAAGTTCAAATTCATGAGCCAGTTGTTATGGTAACTGAACTCTACGTTTGTTACAATTCAGTCACGAATATAGATGTGCCGTTGCCGTTAACATTGCCGTGGAAGTATTGAAGCAACATTGCTTTGGCAATTTTTATCATTATTTGATTAAAATTTCAATGTTATGTTTTGCTAACATTGCCAATTGCCGGCCGTTAATGTTTCTTTAATATTCCTGTCTATGGCACGGCAATTTTGCTGGAAACTGCACATCCTTAGTCACGAATCACCCTCAAACGTAATCGTAGAGATTTCTGTTAAATGTTTGAGTATTTGTAAATATACAGTATTGCAGCCAAATATTAGGTCATTTATAAAAACAAAATAATTGAATGGAACCAAATGCCCTAATGTTTCTTGTTTATTAACAAAGGCATCCTTTAAATTGCATCTAACACTTGCCCGAAACTTATTGGTTAACACATGCCCATTAACATTATTGGCCATTTCTCTCGATCGCTGACCTATTTCTCCCCATATTGCACTCAATAAATCATAATTTCTATGACTGCTTGCGTAATTATTTTAATGGAGGGTGTGGGAATACGCCATATGCACCCTTTGCGCATGACCACCCTCGATGCTCGGTGATTAACCAAATGCAATAGGGTGCCTGGACCATTGTGCTTGTTAACTATAAAAAGGGGATATTTTGTACTTACGTTTAGTTCGATATCGGGGAGTAGAGGATAATATTTTGTTTAATATCTTTTTTGTTGGTTGATAAAATGCGTCAGCTAAACTATAGGTATACTGATTTGACTTTGAGTTCCTTGTGCCTGAATACCACTAACATCAATATAATTGTTCTCATAATTTTGTTTGCTAAATTTCAGGTTATTGTTAGAGACTTGATTGACGTAGACTACTTCTTCTAGAATAGTGAAATAATTTTGATACTTATGATAGATACTCGTTTATTTTCTCACCCACAAAACTAATTTTAGTAAGTAGATAGAAAATACATACATTCTAGTTGTCCACTCCATCATATGGACATGTCAGATGCAGTAGGGTGGTGCAGTGGCGTGAAATGCAACAATGCATTATTTGTGTAATCACTCCACACTATTATAGCTTTTACTTAATTGAATGAAACTACTAGTGGAAGGGCGAGGAGTGTAAATGTGACACTTGAGTTGATTATTTTTTGTTGAATATTGTAATAAGTATTATTTTGATGTAAATTTATTTTTGCATCGTGCTTGGATGGTAAATTTTTAGATCATACTTTCTTTTGAGTTTCTTATCTAGCAGAGTGTTTAAAACATTTGAATTTTATCATTATTTGTAAATTTGCTTACGAATGTTCATCTAGTACGGGAAGCGTAGGTAATTATGTAAATGCCAACTGCATGTGCAATGCGGTTGCGTTGTATTTTTGTTCTTTCAGTAAAAATATGTAGTTGCAGATAACAGATAATCATTTTTAGAGCTGGTACTTTAAAAGAAAATGCATCGTCCATCAATTATATACCCCAGTCACCAACATACAAAAAATCTGCTCTAGAAACAGCTGAAAAACCTATCTGTCACCGTTCCCCAAGAGAGTGAATCATAGGGACATCACACCCGTTTTGTGCTGGCCCACTTTCGCACTGATTATTTATAACGCGTCTCGACGGACCTTCTATTGTTTATGTCTATGCGTTGATCTTTGGCCTTGCACTAGTTATAAATTAGCTCAAATTGGTATTAATAAAATTAAAATCAAAATTGCTTTTGTGTAGAGATAACAATGAAATTTGGATCTCTGTCTAGCTAGCTAGTTACTAAAAAGTTTTACCCTACTATTTTAGTCAATTACACGGTTATTAGAAACAAATGCATTTGACGACGATGACGTTTTTAATTCCATTTATTAAGATTTTTCGAAGACGGTTCAATTTAACAATAAAAATAGCACTGTGATTGACAAAAATATTCAAGGTTAGTTACCTTCTCTCTTGAAGTCGGTCAAAATCGTTACTATATCTTTCTGAAAACCGCATTCAAATCGGTTCAGCCAAACGCGAGATAGTCGCAAACAAACTTAAGCATACACTTACAAACATACGGGTCAAACAGAGAACCTCCTCCTTTTTAGGGTTCCGTAGCCGAATGGCAAAAAACGGAACCCTTATAGTTTCGTCAAGTCTGTCTGTCTGTCTCCCAAGTAACACATGACAGCAGTATATCGACCGACTAACAGCATTAGTATCGTTGAAGCATTTTGAGTTAGCATTATAGTAGCATTGTAAACGTATATAGGGCTAATATCGTGCTAATTTGGGCACAAATTATACGGCTTTAGATCGTAAATAAGCATTATTAAAGCCAATAAAAATGTCGATTGCATTATTAAAACATTATTATGGTCAACGAAAATGCCAATAGCATTATAGAAGCTTTATTACGATCAATGAAGATGTCAATCACATTATATAAGCATTATATTAGCATTCTTTTAATAAGAAAAATGTTTATTGCATTACAAAAGCATTACAGTAGCATGAAAACATGCTTAAAGCATTATACGAGCTTTCTAAGTGTTCACAGTTGGTATATGAATAAACCTTTCATCATTGCAAAAACAACTCTAATGCCATAACACTATGATAGAAATATAAAAATAAAATATTTTTTTATGAAGTTCGCCATTTTACTATTATAGCTTTGACATTTATGAACGAAGGAACGGAGAAGCAACAACAAAATTATTTCTAAATACCGTTAAATTTTTGGTTCTTATTTTATTCATACCTTCAAATATTACTACGCAATGAAGTTTACTGTGAATGTCTATACAGTATTCATTGATATTTTTCACGCGCTTTCGATATATTGTGTTTTTGTTATTAAACAAAAGAAAACGATATGTGTGCAGTTATCAAAACACTAGTGTATAACTAGAAAAGTGTGTATTTTGTTTAATGAACATAATAGTATTAGATGGGCATTGTTAAATTGTGTTAACCAATAATATTTAAGACACTTGCTGTAATTAATAGGCCAGAATCATTATAATTTTTAGGTTATAAAATGAAAACAAAATGGTGTCTTTCTATAGCAGCACGGTGAGCCCTATTAATGCCACTGGCAAAATAAATACTCACATGTGAACAGTTATCATGCCAGAAGCCAGTTAGAAGACTTTGTGTGAACTATTATAGTGTCATCGGCATTAAAGAAGCTTTATATAGATTCACCGAGCCTCGATGTAGACTGATATAGTGCCATTACTTTACAAGTTTAGGGATCCTTTAGCAAACCAATAAAACCCATTTTGGACTGCAGTCTTGTTTGGTTCAGGGCATTTTATTTTTTCACTAGATGGAGTCAATCATTCAAAACGCGCCATTAATTATATTCGTATGTATAAAAAAGACATTATTTTAAGTCATTTTAAAAAAGTATTATTCGTTTCGTTCGAATACTTAAAAAATCACAGAGTACAAAGTACAATGCCATACTGCGGTTATTTATTTCAAAGTAATTTCGCAGCACTGCAAATAATACACACACGATTAGGCAATATACCTTTACCATTCACCAGAAAAAATGCTACAGTGTTGTTAAATTAATTTTGACATTTCACCAAAATGGCTGACAACATCATTTAGTTTTACGAATAAAGCAAAACTAACGTAATATACTGCTAAATGCATTGGTATGACTGACTTGTATTTGAATAAAGGGCTGTTAGCAGTAAAACAGCACTGAGGTGACCTTTAAAAATGCAACCATTTCATTAGTTCACGTCCATGCTGTTCAACGGCATTAGGCATTATTATGGTTCACGTTGATGCTATTTAAGTGCATTAAGCATTTTTCCACGTCTTAAAGTGCTGCTATAGGTTTAAATGCACTGAAAATTGCTTATAGTTGTACAACGACATTGTAGCTGGCTGTATAAAAGCTAAAAGCTTTATTATAGCACTTTTAAATGCCATTATATAATCGTTATACAGCGTAAAGCATCGTTTTGGTTTTGATATGCCAATATCGTGCGTCAAGTTGCACGGTGAACATATATACGAGTTTATACGGATCATGAGTTGTAAATGGAGTCAACATTTGTCTCTTATAATGCTATCTGTGTTACTTGGGCTGTCTGTCTGTCTGTCTGTCTGTCTGTCTGTCTGTCTGTCTGTCTGTCTGTCTGTCTGTCTGTCTGTCTGTCTGTCTGTCTGTCTGTCCGTCCGTATGTCACAGCCACTTTATTCTGAAACTATAAGCGTCACATAGCTGAAACTTGGTAGGTAGATGTATTTTGATCACCGCTTTCCGATTCAGATACAAAAAGTAAGAAAAATAATATTTAACTCGTCAAGGATGTGTAAACGAGACACAATAAAAATTCCATTGTTATGCGACTCTCGGCATTCGCTTGATACCTGACTGATTAAGGGGGGGCTCCCATACATGAAACTAAAACCTAAAAATTTTTTTTTACTCAAACCTATGCGTGTGGGGTGTCTATAGATAGGTCTTTCAAAATGATATTGAGGTTTCTAAAACCATTTTTTCTTAAAGTGTAAGGTTTGAGATATAGACGCTTCCAAAGTGGTAAAATGGGCGTCCCCCCCATCTAACTTTTGAACTAAGAAAGTAAAAAATTTGAAAAAAATATATGATGTAGATCTCAACAAAAACTTGCAACGAAAATTGGTTTGAAGGAGATCGAACCAGTAGTTTTTGAGATATTGCACATTTTTATCAACCGCAAATATAACTTTGTCTTTCATACAAACACTATGAAAAACAAAGTGTTTTTTGCCGTCGCAATATATTGTGATGTTTTCGTTAAGTGAAAGTAAGTGGACCTTGAATTCAGTTAAGGGTGGCACGGCGGAACCCTCAGTGCGCGGGTCCGACACGCACTTAACCGGTTTTTTTGATGTCAGTTAAACCTACGTACTTTTTCAACCATTACAGCTAGGCCTAAAAGAAGGGTTAAACTATTTCCATTCCTACCTATATTCTAAATATTGTATTCAAAAATAAGGCTCCGTAAAGCGAATGTTACTTCGCAAAGTCGAGAGAATTCGCTAAGCTGATACTATCTCTGGTTCTCTGCCAAGTATTGAAGTTATTACCTTATTCAATTCCCCTCAAGCCTTGCATTTCGGGTAATTATTAAGCACAGTGTATGCTAAGTGGCATTATGAGCGTAGTTTATTGTTTTCATGTTTATTAGCTCAGCGGCTACCTTTATTATCTAACAATATTGCATTGTCTGGTGCGCTGCCAACTGCAGTCTGTACCCTGCTTTATATTCAATATGGTTGAAACCATTGCATTGAATTTGGAATGTTATGTGATTTTGAACCATTTCACTAATGTATGTTAATGCAATGGTGAGGTGAACTTGGTTGGCTTTCGAATGGACGGATATACTTATGTGTATAATGTTAACCGCGGTGGTTGATCTATCGGGTTCACAATTAATTGTATATTGCTTAGACCTACTAACTGTAATAGTTAATCCTTTTAATATACTTTGTAGGGTCAAAAACTGAATAGCTTCTAGCTAGGTAAATGCCTCTGCACCGTGAAATAACCTCAAATCGAGCATTTACCTTTTAACCCTAATGTAATATGTATTGATTGACATAATGAAAACAATTGCCAATCGTCACCAAGAATCACCGTGCCGCTGTAACGTGACATTGGAATTTTTTTAAATAAAATACAAATGCTAATCGACAGTTACAATTTACATCGATTTGTATGCCCCGCGACGTAGATTTACTCGCTTGCTGCATCTGGTATCAGTGCGCATTTGAAAACAATAAAGCGGTTGAAATTATTGCGATGCGCGCATATATGCGCCCACGCATTCAGATTGCCACATCAAATAGTTTGCAGGTGAGCGAACTCAGCCTTCGACGATTGAAACATGCCATCAGTTTTGACGGTATCATAACGTGAACTCTACCAAAGCCTTAGAAAACATGTTCATGCCCGTATTTAACTACTCTAGTTACTTATAAAGTGTGTTCACATCATCACGTGTGTATTTGGCGCCGCAGTGAATCAATACATCAATTTTAAGCATAACCTGCTTAACAGGAGTTTCCTACACCAAACATGTATAATTATATTTCAATAAATCTTTGACATTTTAGGGGTTTTTTTTCGCCCCAAAGTAAACACGATAAAAATCATTCCACCCGTTGTCGAGACATCACACGACTTTTTTTATGTATTATAAAGATTTGTTATCGCCTTTACTTACTTTTCATTTTTACCGCATGCGAAGTGGAAATATTATTATGTGCCTTCAAAATAAACTTACGAGCGACAGACAATATTTGCGCCCGAAGCGAAGTTCAGGCAAATCCCCGAGCAGGCACCAACTTTGTGCTGCAACTTCACCGGAAGTCCGGAACTATTTATGGAGTTTTCCCGAATCTTACCGAGCGTTGAAATTTAGGGCTGTTCCCTTTATAAAAGTGAAATTATTAAACGGTAGTAAGATACTGTCTTTCTTGGAGTAGTTATGTAGAGATTTTTAGGTTAACCCTTGGAACTGAAAGCCCTAGTAAAGTTAGCCTGCACTGCTGGGCAAAGGCCTTACCTCAAATATGAGGTACTGAAAGCCCTATTATATTTGTATTGCCCAATAAATAGAAAGAAAGAAAGAAGAAAGAAAACACATTTATTCGACTGAGAAAAATAAATAAACATTTAAAACATGCAGAGCTGGGTAGACTACTCGAGTCGAAAAGGCACCCGCTCAGCATAAGTCGTGGCAGCAGAACGCATACCACGACGCTGATTTTCAGCGGTAAATAGTAATCAGCGGTAAATAGTCTGTAAATAGTAATGATAATACGACATTTCATGTACTTTACCTACTACTAAGACTTCGCCGTATATACGTCCGTCCGTCTGTATGTCACCAGGCTGTATCTCAAAAACCGCGATAGTTAGACAGTCGAAATGTTTACAAATTATGTATTTCTATTTCCGCTAAAACAATAAATACTAAAAACAAAATAAAATAAATATTTAAGTAGGACTCCCACAAAACAAACGCGATTTGTTTGCTCTTTTTTCTCTCGATATCAATAATGACAACAGTAAAATAATATTCATCTATGTTGTTTACCTAGTCAATGGTAGGTAAATCATGGTTTTCTTTCCTTAAATTACCTTGACTTTGAATAATATACAAGCGCGTCTTCCAAAAAATATAAATATCTTTCTCTAGAAATAAAATGTAAGCGTAAAATATGAAACTCGCGATGTTCTACATCATAATAAAATTCAGGTGGAGTTGTAGTAATGAAGGTAAATGATTTTAGTCTGTGTTTATATGGGTATGTAACACGAAAGGTTTCCATGCTTAGGCTTAACGCATGTGTGACATGAATTTACTAGTTATAGCGGCCCCGGCGAACACCGTTTTCCCTTTCGGAGCGGCGGAATATCTAAAACAGTAAAAATTACGAAAATCGTTCCACCCGTTCTTAAATTTTATTAAGTAACTTAACACAACTACTTTTATGTATAAAAATGAAATAAAAATCCTTTTCTAGGTTGTTTCTATGAAGCCATGTTGCACTAAATAAAGTATGGGTTAACTGTTTTAAGTAACGGCTACTGAATATCATAATATTATGTTATTTCAGTCATTATAGTGGGTTAATATACCAATAAAATTCTCCTATAAATAAATATAAAAGAAAATATAGGACGTTTCGATAAAACCCTATTAAACTTTTGCGTCTCCCCTTAGGCTTTAGCTCAGAACAGAAACACGCCCTAGGCAAAAATATCAGTCAGTCAAACGTTTTATGGACTGATATTTGTAGGTTTCTCTCACGCGACCGCTCGTGACACATGTATTAGTCATAATAAACCAATCTTGTGTGAGAAATATAAAAAATATGTATTCATTTAGTTATTGTTAGCAGAAAAAGCTCTAGCCCATTTTTTTTTACTTTTCTGTATAAGTTACATGTGTATCACACACAGTGCAATTTTTATATATTTACCTACCCAGTTTGTAATTGTATGATAAACTAATTTATATTTTTCTGTTTACAGGTATGTGTCCCAACTTGATATAACTGTGACTGACCAGTGAGTTAGATAGTTTTAAGAATACACAGACACACGGGGATTAACATTTATCATTTATTTATTTTTATTATTTATTTGGAAATTTAGTTTAAAAGTGTTTAGTTTTAAGAAGTTTTTAGAAGACTATTTTTTTCTCAAAGAGTCTTGAAGGCTTATTTTACAATGTCCATAAGTAACCAGTATCTTTATCTCTTCATTACTTCATACGACGGCTTCATGCATTTTAAAGCGACGGCTGCCCCAGAGGTCCCGGGTTCGATTCCCGGGTTATTCTGTTCAGAAATTGCACTATAATATGTCCCGGGCAGTTGGTTAGTCGTTGTGACTGGCCACCGTAGTCGAAATCGGCTAGGGTTACTATTATATTACTTCATACGAAATGACGTTCAGTATTGAAGTTTTTAGTTGGTTAGGGTTTAATTGTCAACGGGGAAATAGGCCCGTAGTTACCTAAGTGGCTTCCAAACATTCTGTACCTGTACAAAGTACACGTAAGCAAAAACCATAATGAAGGTTGTATTCACAGGCCTAAACCACTGGCTCCAAACTAATGATAGGCTGAACCAAGTTCAATGAGGTGAGAGTTCCTTTGTGAACATCCTGTATGTAACGTCGTTTTGACGTCCAGTACTAACAGGTTAACAAATTATTTGAACTTCATTGCACGGTCAGTTGTAAATTATATTAGTAGTATTTGCAATAATATTAAAACACTTTACGGATTGATTTCCGCAGACTGTCTGCCTGTGACCACGGATGCTGTAAAGTATTCGAAACGTCAGGCATTAAATAAAAATAAATGTTCGCGAAATCAATCCGTAAAGTGTGTTTTAATGAGTAGTATTCGCGTAAACTTCAGAACTACATATTTGCAATAATAATTAGGATAAGAAGGTAGATAGAGGCTTTCCTAATTTATTTTTGAGCAAAATCAGGATTAAAATATTTTTTATCTTCCAATCGCACCACTCCTATGTATGACTAATACGACCGGACTCAGTAATCAATGTTTTTAATCTCTTTCACTAACGGAAAAATTGCGCGACCACACTTAGCTGTTTCCACCCGGTATAAGCTCTTTTGGCCACCCTTCATTCATAGTCGCCTAGTCAAAAAGTGAACCCTATTACTACAGGTATAAGGTTGCTTTTCCCCAGTAATTATGAGTTTACCGTACGGGATGGAAACTTCCCGTTTCATATCAACGGATGGAATCCTATTGGTTTAGGGGCCGATTGGTCCCTTAATCAAACAGGAAACCCCAGTAAAGTCGGTATCGATAGACCTTGATTGGAAATGTGGTTAATATAATGAATGACAGCAAAGTATAGCAATCAAGTGATGGGAGTAATAAGAAGCTTAGGGTACTATTCGCTTTGCTAGTGGTTTTATTAGCTTTTTT
This sequence comes from Pyrausta aurata, assembly GCA_963584085.1. Classification (NCBI taxonomy): domain Eukaryota; kingdom Metazoa; phylum Arthropoda; class Insecta; order Lepidoptera; family Crambidae; genus Pyrausta; species Pyrausta aurata. Next base: position 5,596,343 of record OY757274.1, read on the forward strand.
TATTTTTATTTTATTTATTAAGAAACTCGGAAAGGGCATAAGGAAATGACATAATTCACGTACAAATTTCCAAACCCTTTTTCATTCTCTATAGATATATGACCCTCCCAGGGTCCTAAACTATCTAATATTAGAGATAACTCGATGTTTTGAATATGATGAATATTCTTATTCCATGATATAATAATTACACAACATTCAATGCAGTAAAATATTATGCTCGTATTAACAATACAATACAATCAATATCTATCTAATGTCAAACGCGGTCTATCTGACAGCTCTAGTGCTGTCCATACGGTAGTGCTAATGTCATTATCGACTATCCGCCTAACAATAATTATCAAAATTCAGGCGTATGAAAAGTGAACGGACAATTTTGCGGTGAACTATGAACTTCATGACGAGTTATACTTAAATAAACATAATACATAAAACCAAACGTCAATGTTTTTGCTCTCGTACGGAAGGATTGGAATAACAGAAGCGAAATAATCGTATTAGTGATATCTGTGCCAATTAAATTACTTTTAATTGACGGTTGACACCTTTATGTGTCGTTCGCTTTATAATACCCAGATAGTGTTACAGTAATTTGATATTAATAACTAATTAGAGTGGCGACAAATGTTTACCGATTTGCTTACTGGAAGTATCAAATAACATTTTTACGTTGTTGTTTTTATTATTGTAGTATCATTCACTTAGCTATTAATTAAGAGTCAATTTGTATTATGCGCTATATAATATTTTTTTATTCTTGCTATGACGGAAGTTTTTATTTTTATTTTTATTTGTATAGGGGCAACAACAGCTTACATTATAATGTTGATATTACATGAACAGTTTACTTATAAAGCCAATAATAGTTGACCACGACAAAATTTATATTCTATTTATTAGGAGATAGACAAATCATTAACGGTAAGCAGAACATAAAGTCGATATAATAATATTATGTGTGAACACAAACATGACGTTATTCGTGCGTATACCTAACGGTGTTAAGAAATGAATGACGCAGCAAAGAGGATACCATAAACTACAAGAATATGCTTGCATGTGATCCTTAATCTAGAAAATTGACCCCAAACCATGGTCACGTCGATATAATATATTAAAATAAGAAATCGAAAATCAAAACCAAAATCAAAATCAAAAGCAAAAGGTCTCCCAACCAAACCAAACATAGTATTCTAGTTGAGTATGTGTGAGGCGCGTGAGCAAGCGAGCATGACTGCTTCGCGTAAGTGTGTGAATGAGACAGAGAGAGTTATTCCATGTATACGTGCGATTGCATGTACGAGCATACACGCCTACCACCTAGGTGCCTGTAAGCCCTACGGATGTGCAAGGTATCCTTGGGATCGGTAACAATAGCCCACATACAAGCACCCAGTTGGCAGGGCCGATTAACAACAATGTAGAAATCGTAATTACTTTTAGTCCAGCCGATCTCGAGCCATAAGTGGTATATACCAATACGGCTAACGTTTACATTCCAAAAAAATAAAATTAATAGTTAGCTTGACTTTGATGTGTTCAAAATGAATTCTTGAATCTTTCTTTTGAAGCTTCGTTTACTCTCAATAAAAATGTCAACAGAGTGAAAGATTGTATTATGAATACTGACGAGGCGTGATAGAATGCCGTTTCGCCCATAGTTAGTCACATAACGCGGTATATGAAACAAACTGAAACTAGTATGCCTAGTCCTTTTTTTAGGTACATTAAATGAGATACGGGCAAGCAAATCAGGACAGTCGATGCGATTTAGTAGCAAATCATAAAGTAGACCCATATCCATCAGTGTCCTCCGTTCATCTAGCGTTAGAAGGTGGTACAAGCGACAATTGTCTTTGTAATCAGAGCTGGAACGCTTAAAACGATAGTTTAGATGTGAGATAAATTTCTTTTGTATTCTTTCGATGCTATTTATATGAATGTCATAGTGCGGTGACCAAATTTGAGAGGCGTATTCCAAAATGCATCGTACGTATGCAAAATAAATTACTTTCAAACTAAGTATGCTCTGAAAATGCTGGCAAGTTCGCATCACGAAGCCCAAGTTTCGGAACGATCTGCTGGTAACAGCGTCAATATGCTCGCGCATTGACATCTTAGCATCCAAGAGAACACCGAGGTCGCGCACGACACTCACCCTTTCGATGACCGTACCATTGAAGCTGTATGGATAAACAATAGGTTTAATTTTCCGTGTGAATGAGATACATTGACATTTGTTTACACTTATAGTGATATTATTTAAACGATAGTAATTAAACAGCAAGTCAAGATCCTGTTGCAGAAGGGTGCTATCAAGAGTTGATCTAATGCGCATATAAACCTTTTTATCGTCTGCGTAAAGAATAAAGTTGGAGTGTCTAATGTGCCTCCCGATGTCAAATATGTAAGCGTTATAGAAAAGAGGGCCAAGATGTGATCCCTGGGGAACCCCAGAGGGGATTGAGATGTAGTTAGATCTGTAACCTCCAATCACAACCGCCTGTGAGCGATTTTTCAGGTAAGATTCAACCCATCTTAGTAAGTTACCATGGATTCCAAGGCATTGGAGCTTGGCTAAAAGTATGACGTGGTCTACCCGATCGAATGCCTTTTCAAAATCGGTGTACACCGCGTCCACCTGACCACCATTATCCATATTCTCAAGAACATAGTTAGTAAAACACGCAAGATTAGAAACTGTAGAACGACTACGTATAAAACCGTGCTGGGCCTGAGGGATACCCTTACTTATGACAGGGTAGATCTGATCAAAAACAATCTTTTCAAACACCTTAGAAACAGAATTTAGAATCGAAATAGGCCGGTAGTTGTCAATTTTGGTCTTAGAACCTTTCTTGTGTACAGGGATTATATAGGCCTGTTTCCATAAAGAGGGAAAGAGGTTTAGTTTCAAAGATAATTTAAATAATAAACTTATTGGATAGGACAGACTTTCAGCACAAGATGATAGAAAAAAGGGCGGTATACCGTCACAACCCGCTCCTTTCGATTTATCTAAGCAAGCTAGGTATTTAAATACGATTTCCCGTGTTATTAAGATATTAGATATTGAATCATTGAAATTAAAGTTACTTGAGAGTGACTCTAGATAGGTCGATGAGATAACGGAGTCTTTATTGAAGACACTCTCAAAAAATGTATTAAATGCAGAGCAGATCTCCTGTCCATCGGTGTAGTCTTTATTACCCAAAGTAAACTGGCGGGGGTAACCAGAACCACCTCTTTTAGATTTAACGTAGGTCCAGAAGTATTTAGGGTTTGATTTTATATTACTCTCTGTATTACGCGTAAATGAGTCAAAACACTGTTTTTGTACAAGATGCTGTCTAGTTCTAAGAATTTTGAATTCGTCGTAGTCTCTTGGATTACTGTATTTTTTCCATTTTTTGTGAATCCTAGATTTCTCGCGGATAATCTTTATAAGTGACCGACTGTACCAGTTTGGGTAGTGCTTGTTTTTGCTTACAGTGAGAGGAATATGTAATAAGGCACAGTTATGTATCTTGTTATAAAAAATATCAACAGCTTCGTTGATTGAGGTCGCATTCGAGAAAAGTTGATCCCAGTCAATAGCAAGTAGGTATTTATTAATTTCTGGGTAATTACCTTTAAAGAAATTGAAACGTGGAACTGTAATTTTACTTAGAGGCTTTATGTTAAGATCTATAACTTCAATAAAAAGAGGGGGATGCAGTGCGTCAATTTTAGTAAGCTGCGAGGTTGCTGTAACAGATAATGATAAGTTCGAGAAGCACAGATCAAGTATATTGTCGCATCTGTTAGGTATAAAATTAAACTGATCGAAGCCTAGGACACTTAAATTCTCAGCAAAATGACAAGCCGCATCTTGCAATGTAACAGAGCCTGTGTGCGCCACTGACCATCCATCTGAATTCCAACGCAAACATGGCAAATTAAAATCTCCTACTAGCATAAAAAAATCGTTTGAGTGAATATCGTGTATCTGCTTAAAATTAGAATAGTAACTATTAACCCAGTTAGGAAGGCGGTCACTGTCAGGTGACATGTAAGATAAAATAATGTTTAAATTGGCATTCGTGCCCAGTGTACGTGAAGATAACGTTATACACACAGCCTCAAAGTCAGTGTTCATCCAGTCAGAACGGGGCATAGCACATAACTCGCGACGAACGCAGCATAGGACGCCGCCTCCTCCTTTTTTACCCGCTGAATTATTAGGAATGTTACGATCTACGCGAAACACGTCATACCTACCATCACATAGCTCTGTGTCTAAAATATCACTTTGTAACCAACTTTCAGTAATAAGAATGATGTCATAATTATTAAGAAGGATACTATTATAAAGTTCAGCGCATTTGGTTCGGAGACCGCGTACATTTTGATAAAATACTTTTAATGAATTACTACCCATTAAAAATTGGCGTGCATATTACGAGTATCAGACTATTCACACTAAATGAAACACTTACATGGTACAGGGTCAAGGCAGTTTGATAGATACCGATCACATTAATGATCAATAAAATAAAAACATACACAAACCAGCACCCAGTTGGATCTGTGCCACGGAACAATGACTTGTTTAGTAATTTATACGTAAATGACTTAGGAGTGCTTACACCGCTAACACGAATAAAGTTAAAATGTGTATTTAAAAAAAATGATATTGTCTGCTTACCGAAATAACTTGTAACATAGTAATAACTTATGTAGTTTATGCCTGTCACATACACATATAATTGCAACGCAATGCATATAATAACCAAGCACTTATAAAAAAATATGTGAATACCACTCAATACACTGAAAACTAGTCACACTATTTTACGTAGGTCGGAGGGGTTCATGATACGAATGACAGGCGAGGTTTCGTTTTTTCGTACGAAAATCTTTCCATCACGCACCCAGACAAATCTATATTCAGCAGTCTTGGCCTTTTCTCTGGTGTTCTTATGTAGAAGCTTGTTGCTGGGGGTGAGGTGCTCATTTAAAAAGATTCTCTTAGGCTCGCCTGGCAAGCCGATATCAGATGTACGAAAACCCTTCTTGGCGCGGACCGCTGACAGGATGGAATCACGCAGGAGACGGGAACTTAGCTTGATCACAATGGCCTTAGGGCGGCCCGGAACTGGATTAAGAGGTCGAACTCTGGTAATGTGTACGATATCAGTCGCCACGGACTTCACGCCAAGGTACTCTGAGATGCTGTGATAGTACTTAGCCAGGTCTTCATTTGTCCGCTCCGGCACGCCTGTGAGCTCAAGGTTGCAGGCCCTGTCGCGCTGCTCCCGCTCATCAACCTCAAATTGGAGCTTACTTATCTGGTTCTGCATGACCGTGATGTCTGAACCGTGGGCCCCAGTGGCCTGGCAGACCTGATCTACTCTTTTCACCAAATCCTTCTGGACGTTGTCTTGAAAGGTGATAGCTGATTTCATGGATTCCATGTCTGCAAATAACTGGGACTGGTTCACTTCAATTGTTGTCAGCTTAGACTTGATGTTGTCCAAGTCGGATTTTATAATGCTGCTAATATCTGTGCGGACGTCGGATATTTTGGATTCTAAATCGGTTTTAAATATCAGTAGTTTTGCAGACAGTTCTGACGAAAACTGTTCAAATAGTGAGTGCATGTCATCTTCCATTGTTTTGCGCTTACGCCGCTGCATATTCACCTTGTCAAGGTCGGAGTCATAGCGATCAAGTAAATGAAGTTCGGGCGCGGAGCCCGTTTTTTCTGAGATAGGTGAGTCCGGCATTTGCGTGTAGTTATAAATCCAGATAATATAATACACGCACACACTCAACACGCACAGGTAACTCTTTTGACAGTTCGCGGACACCACCAGCGACGCGGGACGGAGACAGGAACAATGCAGGAACGAGATAAATTTAAGAGAGCTGCTTATCGATGCAAAGTAAAATGTGTTGTACCTTGAAGTCCGAATGCACTTTTTTGTATGACTGGCAGAAAATAATTTTGCAAACAACCGAACACACGTCCACTCCCAATCAAGCCCGTAGGAATCTGTTCGCGGTAAGTTAATTGTTCTATCAACAGCTTAAGATATATTTTTCTACTAGTATAAATCCCAGGGCCCCCAGACGTTCCTTATTTTTGAAGTAATTAATTTTACAGTATAGACACTCTTATATGTGTATAAGAGTGTGTGCATGCTCGCTAGCTTGGCTAGGCGGCCCGTTCGCACGTAGCATGTAGGAAAGGTAGACAAAAACATAACTAACTTTTGTTAAATTCGAAGCACTGATTTTTATATATGTCACACAGAATATTAATAAAAATAAATATTTCATATTGACAGACCGTTTCTGTGGGCCGTAATTCCTCCCAGACGCTTTAAATTTTATTTAATCAAAAAGTCTTCAATTTTAAATATGATCCTTGGGGCACTATTTTAATACCTTTTGTGGACAGACATACCAATCCAAAGGGTAAAACATTCTCCTAGAAACAATTAAAATTGTAATTAAGTCCCCACAAACATTTTTTTTTTGCCTACAAAGTGTACCTACGTTTTCAGCAACAAATTATTAAGTATATTTTCAACAACAATTATTGAGACCAAATGACAATTTATTATTATTATAATAATAAAATACAGAAATTTTGTAAAAATATTATCTTTTCCATGAGTATCTAATTAAGTCTTAATCTTCATTGTCAGCTTCATATGAGTTTCGACTTTCATCTTCTGAGCAATCCTGGATTTCAATATTCAAGTCGTCACCATCGTTTTTATCGTTATTTGAATCTTTTGAAAATACAATAAAATTATTGAAGATATGAATGAATTGCTCTACATATAAGAAATTAATTTGATGTGAACTTAATGTACCTGATTCATTTTCGAGTAATTCACTGACAAGACTTGGTAACTGATCGCCATCAAACCAGTAAAATTGATATTGGTTCTCATCCAACGTCCACCCATTATTCTCTGGACTGAAACCAGGTAAATTTTGTGTATGTGCATTATTCCATATACTTGCGATATAGTTTGCTCGACAGAATTGCTGGAGTAGTTCTCTTTTGCAGGGTGGCAAATTACATGAATCAATGTTTCTCACACTTTTTCTTTTAAATTTTTCCCTCACGTCAGGTACTGTGTAAGTATCAATGAAAAGTTGAAGCCTAGCAGCATTCATATCGTGTACTCCGTGGAAATTGTACACATCGCAAATAAATTTATGCATTACATCGAATACTTCAAGTTTTGTGTCATCATCAGTAAATAATTGTACTTCACCGAATTGGAGAAAGGCTTGTTGGTATTCTACATTTTTCTTCAATATATTGAAATGTCTTTGTTTTCCTCTCTTGAAGAAAGCAGGGTTATAGTCACACCCTGTGAAAGCATGGAATCCTGGCAAGCTTCTACATAGAGATGATCCCAAGTTCTCATAGATTTTGGTTATGTCGACATATCTTTCGACATAGCTTATTGCCAACACCGGTTAATATCCAAACGTGTGAATTATCATGTTTCATATTCTTAATTACAATTTTAATTGTGTCTGGGAGAATGTTTGGCCCTTTGGATTGGTCTGGCTGTCCACAAAAGGTAATAAAATAGTGCCCCAAGGATCATATTTAAAATTAAAGACTTCGAATGTAAGAAAAGTTCATTTTTAAAAAATAAAATTTAAAGCGTCTGGGAGGAATTACGGCCCACATAAACGGTCTGTCAATATGAAATATTTATTTTTAATAATATTCTGTGTGACATACATAAAAATCAGTGCTTCGAATTTAACAAAAGTTAGTTATGTTTTTGTCTACCTTTCCTACCTGCTACCTGCGAACGGGCCGCCTAGCCAAGCTAGCGAGCATGCACACACTCTTAAACACATATAAGAGTGTCTTTAATGTAAAATTCATTACTTCAAAAATAAGGAACGTCTGGGGGCCCTGGGATCTTACTCTATACATTAAGTATGTACCGATTTTTTTCACTCTCATTTACCACTAAAATTGCAAAAATAGCTATGGCTGTGTGTGACTGTCTGACTTTTTGTCTTTTTCACGGGTCATTTTAGTATGAGAGATACAATGAACCAGATAGTTGTTATTACTACGTATATAGAAGCTATGTCAAGTAAATAACGACGACAAGATAGTGACGAGTTACTTGAAATTTGAATTTGGAATATTACACTGTTTGTGTGAGTTGATGACCAGTGGCGTCAATTCATGTGGCAAGAAATTTGTTCGTGGTGTCAGTTCCATACGCTAGTAATAGTAGTTCAATACACAGTTTGAAAAGGTCATACGGTCTTTTTTTGCTCTTTTGGCCCATTTACACGAGGCCAGTAGCACTGGCGCCAGCGAATTCAAAACCGTTCTGTTCTATTGGACTGGCTTCGTCCACTGGCTTGGGCCAGTCCAATGCACTGGCCTGGCTCTATTTTCACGAAGCCAATACTGGCCTGGCTTATTGGACTGTCTCGTCTACTGTCCTCGTGTAAATGGGCCATTAGGGTGTACATGCGAACTTAATGAATACCACAGACCATTTCGTACTAAAGGTATTTTTTAAGTCGCATTTAATAACCCTCTTGTGATCGGATTACGTTACAAACGAGCAGTTTATCGGATTATATCGGCGCACTGACGCGCGGCGACAAACGGAATACGAAATCAAGTGCCTTACTCTTTAATATGATGTTTGTGTTGCTGAATCCAGTCCTTTTCACTCACGTAAGCATAAAAAGGATGGCTATAACCTAAAATTCTGGAAGAGCAATGTACCTATAGTTCGAAGATCGAATCAATTAAAATTTTAACGTTTCTGCTGTATATTCATGAAATAAGTCATAACTGACTGAGGTTATCTAGGAAGGTGTTTTAACATTGATTAAAGTAAAATAGCGGTATGTTCATGATCTTTGTTATTTTTCTTCGATTCCTTTCCTATCTGTCATTGTGGCATTTCATGTTAGCAGACATAGACACAAAAAGACACAAACTTGAGCGGGGACCTTTTTGGCACACAATTTTTTAATCTATGTTTTTTTTCTGTCTCCTTCTGTCTTTGTAATTTTTAATCTTTGTGTGTGTCAAATAAATAATTATTCTATAATTATTCTATAACTTTTTTACATTTTTCTATTTATAAGTATAGGAATATAAATACATGTTATGTAAACTAATAATACCCTTAGAATCACAAAGATGATTATCAATCATTATATAAGGTCAAATCATTTTAAGTGATAATATTTTAACAGTGGATTTGTATACATCATAGAAACAGGAAACTATAATATTTTTTTGGAAAATCGAGATTTAAATTTTTAATATTTTCTTTAACATAGACAATATCATTTTTTAAAACAGCACCCAGACAATTAAACAATTTATCTACGTCATCGGCTTTGCCTCTCTCAATTCAATGCCCAAAATATCTTTTTCTTATATCTTAACCTTAATAAATAAAAAAATAATATCTGAAAAAAATAATTACCTTCGTCTCTAATTTTCTCAAAAACTAGCGGATAAAAACCCAAAGTGTTTTCTACAAAAAATGATTAATTTATTGTGCTGAATCGGTCCTTTAAATTTTATCACTTAAAACGAGGTGACCTTATATAATTAACGCTATCAAATAATTACGTGATCAGTGAACCGCGAATCCCAATATTAGCAAGCTTAAGTCAACATCGTGTCTATTACGGCCGTAATTTCCTTCTGTTTCCGTTTCATTAATCTGGGAGGGTAGATGTATTCCGAATTTCCGATCCCTCCCGGTTTCGGTGGGCTATGGTAAAGAAAGAAAGAAAAAACGTTTATTCAGCACCAATATCAAATACAAAAATATTTTTACAATATTGCTTTTACTTAAAGCTAAACTAAACATTTTGCTTTTTTTAAGACGACCACGGATTGAGTACACGAGATTACTATCTTCTTTAAACAGGTTGTTATTGCAAGGGGGTGCCAAATTTTTGGAGGTGAAAATGACCATCAATATGAACAACTTTTACTATGGGACCATTGTTCAATTATTAATTATATTTTCTGCCTCTCCATACATTATTGTCAATGTAGGTGACTGATTTTGTATGGGAAACCTGAAATTTTATTTAAGATTTTGACCATGACCCCATAGTAAAAGTTGTTTATATTGACGGTCTCATTCACCTCCAAAAATTTGGCACCCCCTTGCAATAACACCCTGTATTGAGTCTGTATTTTGCAAAATAGTTCTTGCTTAGCGGATAATAGTGTGATTAGTAAATATTTTCTTTATATAAAACTAAATCTTACCTCTAGGACGGATCAGCTAAGTACCAGCTAGCTGCACCCGATTCAGTGGAGCGCAGAGCTAGGAGGCTTATCGGTGATGATACTATATGCGCCAAACTCTATAGCTTGGCCCATCGCTGCTAAATCGCCTGCTTGTCGGTTTTTTACAGGCTTTTTGAGAGTGTGCAAAGGATCTCCTTATCGCACCAGCTCCATTCTTCTATCGTACAACAAGACGCACCGCGGATTACCACCCATACCTCGTTAATATTCCTCTGACTCGAACAAAGCGCTTCTATTTTTATTTATTTATTATTAGGTACACCGACAGATTACAATCAAAACATGCACTTAATATAATACAATATATACTCTTAAGACTAGACGGAAATCCATAAATGGTATACACAGCATGATTAATTCTAGTGACAGATGAAATGACCTAAAATACAATTCTTATCAACTTTCATCATGCGCACGGCAAAAGAGTGGAACTCTCTACGCATCTGTGTTTCCAACAGTTTACAACCCTGTTATTTAAAAAAACAGAGTGAATAGGCTTCTTCTGGGTGAGCTCGCTTTAACATCGTCCCTGTCTATGCCTTATTTATACGCATCTGGTATAGTCTAGAGACAAGAGTTAACATACCATATAAAAAATGCTGTTCGTTAGTCTCGATCCCTAAAACTGGACCAAACGTATTGTTCAGGAATATTCAAAATCTAACCACACAATAGGCCTGATTCTAGTGATGCACAGACTAAAACTAAAGGAAATCTTCGATATAATACTAATAATAATAATATTTTGACGACGCGTTTGGTGTAGTGGTTAGCGCTCCTGACTACTATGCCGGCGTCGCGGGTTCGAGTCCCGCAAGGCGCAAATGTTTGTGTGATGAGCACGAACATTTGTACCTAAGTCATGGATGTTTATATTTATTTAAGTATTTATGGGTGACGCCCCCGTCATTATCGTTGTCTGGTATTCGTAGCACAAGGAAGCAAATTCCTTAGTTCGAAACCAAGACAATTGGTGTGTTGTCTGGCGCATATTTATTATTATTTATTAAAAATAAAAAGAGAGAGACTAAAATGATCTAGAATCGTCAAACTAAAGCTGACAGCTGCAAATATGGCCCAATGGTTTTATCCGTCGCTAACATTCTATAATACGCAATCCCAGAGATACGCAGGCACTCCTGAATTGCGAAATACCTTTATCACGTGCAGCTATGTACAGAATCCTGGTTCTATTTGTTTTTCGTCTTTTTCCATAGAATTCAAAGCCTTTTCAATCGCAGAAGGAGTCATGTTGTCGACACGTAATCAAATAGTACATTGTGTCAAAAATTCTATAATGTCTGTGTTGATTCCAAGCCAATTTTAAGCTTTATTAGAGTTTAAATTGGTCTATGAATTTCAGGTATATAAGTATGTTTCATGTAATAGCTGACTTGAGAAGTTAAGACCTAGGTGTTTTAATAAGTATTTTAAATAATGTTTGTATGCTGTACGCGGTAGGTAGCGAAAGAAAGAAAAAATGTTTTTATTCGACTTCAATCATATTAGATTACATCCATAAAAAGCTACAATTACTTACAACCAGAATATATGAATCGAAAAGGCTGTTATTATATTCGCTTTCCGAATGTCTCTTCATGTATCATCAATGCCTCTTCTACCTGACAAAAAGCAAAGGCAACGCTACAGAAAAAACAAAGGAAGCTCTACAGCTTTATGCTACAATCCCATCAAAGCGACTTTATAGGGTTAACTTTCCCAAACATAGTTCAAAGAGCGATCCCTAGAACTCAACCCTTCAGTGTCGGATGCCGGACATTTTTCATTAATTCCGCCATAAACAAAAACAAAAAAACGTAATAGGAGTACCTAACTGGCGTGGACGCCAGGCTCGATCGATTTGCATCGGAGGGTAGAGACGGGAAAAGACGATTATTTCTCTCGATCGTGTTTAAAAATGGGTTATCTAAATGTGTTGGAATATCACGCTAAATGTTAACTTGTCGATATGAAGTAAAATAAAATTTGGCATTTCAATACATACCATATTCTTTATATTATACAAAGAACAACTTTAAAAATACTTATTAATCTAATAAGCACCTTGAGTGAGTAGCAAAATGAAAGCCAGCTGTATTGACTGAAATATGAAGTAACAAAAATTACATGAAACCAAGCAATTAGACTGTTTGAATTGTGGGTATCAGATGCACAAAAAATATACTACTAGCGTACATTTAATCCACCATCCATGTGTTTTTTGCGCCTACAATTAATCAGACCTTCTAACGAAACATCGATAAATATACCTTCAATTTTATTTAACCCCCTCACTACGTCGCAGGATAGACGGTGAAATATTTAAATAGTCTGGCTTTAAACACCTTTGTGTCGTTTGAAGGGCTCAAATTGAGTCCCGGCAAACAGCTGGTTCGGTTGTTTGCGATGCTGATTCGATAGATTGCTGCCGTCGCTATTTCACATCACTATTTTGCAACAAGAAAAAAAATCGACTGTATTTTTCATAGTTTTTTTTTAAGGTTGTATTATCTTTACGCTTGAGTCAATCTGTGCGAAGAAAACTACTAGTTGCGTCTTTTTTATCACATTAATACCGGGTGTTGTTAAGGTATAAAGTTGTTATATAGTCTCAATTTATAAACGAGGGCAATATTTCCTTAGGAAATACGTGGCCAACCTAATCCTCATGAACATAAAAGTGCAATGGTTGGCTCGTTAAAGAATTTACGACATCGAAGCCAACGAGCAGCTTCGTCTAGCGGAGCAATCTTTAAAATAATAAATAAATAAGTATGCGCCAGACAACAGACCAATTGTCTAGTTTCGTGGTAAGGATTTTTCTTCCTTGTGTTACGAAGTACCAGACAACGATAATGACGGAGGCGCCTCCCATAAATACATATAACATCCATGACTTAGGTACAAATGTTCGTGCTCATCACACAAACATTTGCCCCTTGCGGGACTCGAACCCGCGACGGCCGGCGTAATAGTCAGGAGCGCTAACCATTACACCAAACGCGTCGTCAAAATAACATAGAGACTTATATTTTGTAGATTAAGGGCCTGTTTCACCATCGAAATTTGAGACTATAAGGTATGTTGTAATAATCAGCAATAAGTATTTAGCTTTTTGGAGTTCTGTATGTTATTGGTTAAATGTGGATTTAGACCAAACGAACAAAGAACTAGAGCTAGAACAAGAACATTCTTTATTGTTTTAAACAGAAGCTAGATTTCAGCGTTTTTCATCAAAAAATCGAGCGAGCGCGTTCTTAGAATATTCTATAGAACGCAATAGAACAACGAACGAATACTCTGATTAGAAGAATTTAATGAAGTGGGGATAGAAAGAGCATTCGCTTGTCTGATTTAAATGTGCCTTAAGTATTTTATATTCTACAAAATCGTTTTTATTTTATTCAATCAAAAATATGTTACACTAGCTTTTGCCCGCGACTTTGTTCGCGTGGACTTCAGGTTCGTCCCGTCTAGTAGCGCAAAAAATGTGTTTTTTTACGACCTCACATTAGAAACCTCAAAAATTGTAGCCTATATGTTATTCTGATGTATAAGCTATATTGTGGTAAAGTTTCATTCAAATCCATTCAGTAGTTTTTACGTGAAAGAGTAACAAACATCCATACATCCATACATCCATACATCCATACTTACAAACTTTCGCCTTTATAATAGAAGTAGGATGTTACAACAACGAGACGCTCGTTACAACATATATTGATCAACCACCCTATATTGATCATGCTATTTTATTCCTATTATTTGCTTGCAGACAATTGAGACTCATTAAAATCTCCTGCAATAAATAGCGAAGGACCAAATAATGATAGCTCTTCATAGTCCCGACGTAAAATAGCCATTTCCCCATAACTACGGCTGTTATTGGCATTTACCTCCGTTTTCAGCCTGTTAGGTCAGTTTTATTTATTTTGAGGGCTGCTTGTGTATGCACGATTTTGTCTTGGCAGAACCACGTGATATGAATATATTGTTTTAAACTTTCATGGTCACTAACAGAGATAGAGTTACTCCGTGATCATGGCGCTTGCAACAGTGCCGAAATATCGGAAGCTCATAAATAATAAGGTACATGGTAGCAATCACGTGATATGATTTGAAAATCTTTTTTTTTAATTTCCTGGAATCAAAAGAGCGCTCATGTTGTGCCGCTTTCACCTTCTTAACAATTTGATTGTGAGAGTGATTTTTTAAATTCCTGGATATCATGAAAATACCTATTTATTGATGCTTTCATACCCTTCTGTAAAGCTTAAAGTATAAAACAAAAAGATTGTACGTACAATATGTTGAATGCAATACACATTTTACGTCGCTACAGCAAAGAAAACCAATATACTCGATAGTCAGACAGTAACTACTAGTTTTTTTGGTAAAAAAAAATAAGTTTTTCTCAAATGCACTGGCTGCCTGCCTGAAAAAACACCTTGAATGAAAAAAAAAATACACACCGCAACTGAACTTTTTTTCTAAGTCCCTCGACACGACCATAAAGTTATAATTAAAAAGGTTTGCCAACAAATAAAAGGGGTTGACAAGTTATCTAATTAGACTCGGCCGTGTTTTGTTTGCTCCAATTTAAATAAAGATGACGTTTTTATTTTCCTCACGGCTCTTTGCAAGACTTCTTTTCATTCGTCGAACGAATTTCATCTTCAGTATGAAAGGGTGAAAGAAATGTAGAAATACTTTTTTTTTTCAGGAAAACGTCAGCTTCCTTTGATTTATAAAGAGTTTACTCGGCATCAAATTTGTAATGTATTACATATTATGATTTGTAACTTTGTCCTACTATGACTAGAATGTAGCAATGGGTAGATGAATGAAAACTCATAATTACCTTAGTAAATCCATATATTTTTGAGAATCCATTATCACATCAAGTAAACATATCTGTAGCGTGATAACATTATAACTTTTAATATAGTTTTTAACGTCTTATATCAAATATTATATTTTTTATCTCACAACCACAAATCTTCCGTAACCCGCCTTTTGCAAAAGTCACCCATGACATCTTATTTTTTTTTTCTATGCTTTGACTAAGCCCTTACAGCCAGTTAAATTGTCTTTTTTAAATAAAATAAAGTATTTAAAGATGATCCTTCACTATCGTGATGCAAGTAAATATTATTTACATTAAATCAATTGAGTTTTGTGTATTTCGTAAGGTGCTAAAAACCAAAAGTAATCTATAGATAACAAATGTGTTCCTGATTATTCATATGTTAATATCACTATTACTACGTAAGCTTTTACAAGAGCTTCCTCGTCAAAGTTTTTGAACTAAGCTTTGAAACTCGACCGAGGCCGGCCTATTGAGCTTACGAACTTTTTGTATTGAACGGAACTTTCGAGCTTTTTGCTCCTCGATGACGCTTCGATCGCTATTGTCATATTTACAGTGCTACTTTAAACTTAACGGCTTACAATCAATCTCCTATTGCAGCTTCTGAAAGTTCAAAATATAGGTAGGGATCCATCTTTAAATGCGTACTTTCACTCGTGTCCCTTATCTTTACCTTCATCTACAACTTAAGTAGTTAAACGAGAAATGGTCGTTAGTCCCAACAAGATATTTATAAATTGAAAATCGTTTCCCAAATTCTATCCTAAAAGCTGCGTAACTCTGAAAAATGCTGATAAAATTCGATACTGTTGCTAGGAGCTTTATATTCATAGTTCAGGTATTATTTTAATAGCCATCTGAAATTATTTATCTGTATGTACATTTGAACACCGTGTCCAAGTATCGATCGACAGCCAATTACGGTATCTCCCTTGGGTATGGCAGACGCGTCAGATTTGCACGACAAACATGTTTGATGCTGTGATTTACTAGTCTGTGGGCGGGGAGACGGGAATGTGTTACAATGTGTATATTTATGATGGTGAGCCAGTGAATTAAAACTTAAGTCTGACTAGAAGGTAACTAAGAATCTTTGACAGAAACAAGGTTCATCCCACTAAAACAGTACTTAATAAGTCATTAAAATATATATATACTCGAACTTAATTATAGTATTTGCTCTTGAAAGCTAGATTGAAAGTCAAGCGTGTCTTTTTTATTTACTTTTTATTTTCCTTTTTTATTTTATTTTATTTTAAATGCGCCAATAAATGTAAACATCCTGAGAAAACAGAAATGATCAAAGTGTTTTCTTCTCTCTCCATGAATGTCTGAGATGTAACAAAATACACCATTAAAAATTCGCTACACGGACTCATTCCTTGAGGCTTGCAATCTCAAGAGAAACTGTTTAAGGATATAGGGTTGTCACTTTAAATGTAAAAGAAATTTGATGAAAACACTTTTTTTTTATAATAAACTAGCGGTACCAGCGAACTTCGTTTCGCCTCGGCTCCGTTTTATTGTTATTATGCCATTCGGAGCGGTGACGAATCCCACAAAGTAAAAATTATGAAAATCGATCCACCCGTTCTCAAGCTATAGGTGGTGTACTTAACAACTTTCTTTTATGTATAAAGAAGATATGACATATTTACTTCCTGACAATCTGTGGTTACGTAAACAAAGGTATTCGAATTACCACATGAAACCTTACATGGGATACAGCAAGACTCATACGTTCGCGAAACTACATTTTCCCAAACTGCACCGTCATGAATGCATTATTAAAATACGGAATTCCCGATATTTTGTTTAAATTCCTCAGCTCCCGTCTAATATCGTTCGAATTCATCTTTGATCCGTCGCGGCAACATGCTTCACGTCATATCCGTAAGAATTCCCGCTCTTGGCAAATGGGAAAGTAAAATTTAAAATATTTTTGCATCACATTTGATACTCGTTGAAAAATATTACCTACAAAAATATCATATTGAATACGGATGTGTTTTTGACAATATCAAAAAAAGTCGTAGACAGTAGAAACTGCATTCTATGCAATGTTTTGCGCAGATAAGACCATGCGCATCTCCTTTCAGATAAGACCAATGCCAGGGTCCTATTTCATACTTATTTACTAAATTTCTACAATCTCAATAAAAGTTAACTGTTTATTCAATGTAACACCATACTGTTTAAAAATATATAAATTAGGAATGGACTGAATATTTGACGGTTTTAATGAAAGGTAAACTTTAAATAAAAATAAAAATATAATATGTAAGTATTTACTTCGCAATTTAGTATTATGTAATATGCTTTTCGTCAACCAGCATTAGATTCAGTAGTGTTAAATAAAAACCCTTTTTTGCCTCGACACACTCAAATATAGACACACAAAATTAAAAACGTCACATTTTCCAAAAACAAAATGAAAAGGTGCATAACGTCACGAGTAAATGTGCATACAGCTGCATTTTGCTTGCAAAGTGAGCAAAACGCATTGAAGCGGCCGGATGACCGCTCCAACAATGCAACCGAATATTTACTTTTGGGGTGGGATGCACAATGTAATATGTAGTCACTTTTGGGCAGTGTCCTTTTGAAATGGCGGAAAATATTTTTTTCTATTCTTTGACTAGGTTTTTATTGAACGGTGAATGCGTTTTCATAACATAATCGTTGTCATATTGCAAATTTAGTGAAACTTACTCAAAATTTTGGTCAATTTTTTTTAGTTCAGCAAAAAATTTTCCTGTAAACATCCCACTGCTGGACAAAGGCCTTGCCTCAAGTATGATGTAGTATGAGCCATACTCCACTACGAACTTTTAAAATGATCGCTTAGAGATGAGACAGACATGTTCTCGTACAGCCATACATAACATACATAAAAACCTCCGCGTTTTTGGAGTCGGTTCAGGTCGGCTGCAGGCTTAGCCGAAGTTGCAAAAAATCAAACCATGAAACGATTCAGTAAACAGTTTCATTTATTAATATTTAAGAAAAAAAATCTATAAATTCTAACGGTAAAAAAACATTTATGTGCTCTTGAAGGACAGTCGCAGAAAACTATCTAGCTACTACTGTCAGACTCAAAATAAGTTAACAAAACACATTGAAGCCCAGTTAAAACCGCATGCTGACACGGTCTAAAACTTTGAACGACATACGGCATGCAGGTTAAAAAGTTATGGCCCCAGACGTGAGTGGTGCGGATAGCAGGGTTTAAAGTTTAGGACATTTCTGTTACCACCGGGGTTTAATATTTCTTCCTTACTGCAAAAACGGGCTTAATCCTTTATTTGGTTACTTTCGCTTTATGATGTTATGCTGTCTGAAAATTAAAAGCAATAACTCTAAAGATACATATTTAGGCATGGTTCATTCGTATTGTTTAAATTGAATGGAAAAGTTGATAAGACTTGACTAAAAGAATTATCGTTAGGTAGTTCTAGTTTGAAAGTGACAAATTAAGACTTCCCAATTAGATAAGGCGCCTCTAGACAGACAGGACTTCTGGTTAAGACTCTTTAGTTTGTTTTTCTTAAAAAAGAATTGGTTTTCTAATTGATTTTTCAGTAGTGCTATTTTCTAGATAGCTGCACAGTTAACTCCAGAAAGTAGTTATCATCAGTAAGTTCGATTTTATTGGTAGCTTTACATAATACTCATTTCTCTATAAGCGATCTCTAGTAGACCTAAATATGTTTACATGACGTCTCTTTAAAGAAATACATGTGTACAAACTTGAAATCAGTGGGTTTATATTCTGTGACTGTCTTCCACCACTCAGTCGAGTAATATTTTTATTTCTCCCTCATTATTTGTTGTTGAAAACTGGAATGTATCTGCAAGATATCGGCAAACTAAAGACCTATAGGGAAGCAGCACTGCTGTGAATTTGCAATAAAGTGTGCTGGCGGGACGAATCGATCCGTGATATAAATAGCTCTTCAGCGAGGTTGTAACTTTTACCATTGCAGTCACGGGATCAAATTATGTAGAAGCGAGTATCATAAAGATAGAACAGTAACTAATTATATTTACCACCACCATAACCACCTTATGAGACAAATTTTCATTGCACTTTGCGTCGTTTTTGTTTAACACGTTCCGGGACAGTGAACGCCTACAGACGTGAAAACAATGAAACATCTATTGTGTCTGGAATAGTGTCCCGGAACGTGTTAAAGCGATCGGCTTGATCGTATTTGTGACGTGTGTGAGGCAGAAACCCCATGCATAGAGTCACATATCTAATAAATTCAATCACAAAACAAACAAGTAACAATCGGAAAATATGTGATACACATCCCGCATCCAATAGTTAACTTTAATTCACATTATCAAACCTTATCTATATTTAAAATCTAAACATGAAAGGAAGCATACATTGTTTGGTCCTGCTAGTTCTACTGTGAATATTATCCTATTATTATGAGTGACAGTCTCATAGCCATGTTATGACTTATACATAGAGTCGACGGCCCATCCTGCAATTTAGATGCAAGTGGTTTCCGCCTAGGGTGTCCTGATTAGCATCCATTATTTGGGACATCAGTGCTTACTAGTAATTTAGGCTGTCCTGTCTTATTTTCCTTTTGATTATCCACTATGATCGTTTTTGCCCACTTCTGTTATAGTTTAACAGGTAGAGAATATCACTTAAAATCGGTGGCCGATATAACATGTACAATATACAATACAGTTTCACAATGTCTTATTAAGTTCTTGTTATAATTATTTGTCCAATACTTAATCTACGAAATGACGCAGCGTATTTGAATTATTCGTTCAATAGTGCGTATGCCTTGATCGTGAAACAGGCTCTTAGTATATCTACCACTAACATTCCTTATTAAACTGTCCCTATGTACGAGTAAGCATCTATTCGAATTTCGCTTATCGATCGAAAGGCAATTGACCACTGGCGATAGTAGATTTGGCCAATATTTCTGACAGCTTCGTTTTTTTTTTTTCAGTTGGAATGTAGCCCTAAATCTCAATAAGAGAAGTATAATTCATTCCCCATATGCCAAGCAAAAAATTAGTCGCAAATACGACAACAAGATTGTGACGTATTCCTTGAAAATTTAATTTTGAATTTGAAACCGTTTTTATGAGTTGATGACAAGTGGCGTCAATTCATGCACGAAATTTAGTCGTGGTGTCAGTTCCGTACGCTAGTAATAGTAGTTCAATGATAATATGTGACATTTGGTCACCCTATTTCCGGCTGGTTGCGCGTGTAAATCGACCAGTTCCGCTGATCCGTGGCTATGCATTTTGATCAAGATTTATTAGTGTAGATTGATCGAGACTGTCAACTCATGTGAATTTATGTATACTAAATTTTGACGCTCTCTATCTTCATAAAGTTTGATACATATAGTAATGGCAGATGAAGAACTAAAACGCAACGCTATGCGCTAAATAAACGCTAGGCTAGGTGCATCTGAAATAATCATGTATTCCTCCCGATAAATTAGCAATGCGCTGCGCTATTGCTGAAAATCCAGTTTTTCAGTAATTTTCCAGGAACCAAGAGTACATAAACGGCACGATGCAATGATGTAAAATGACATGTATGATACTAATCAACTGAAAATCTGCGTTGGCATACAAACCAAAAAGCAGTTTAAAAACATCCGTTTAGGCATTTTAGAATTGGACTCAAAACAAACTCTTTTTAAGGTTGTAATTCCTTTTTCATGACAGGGTATTAATCCCGAAAGCCATTCAATCATCCGTAGCCAACCTTTTGCGAACGCAAATTAACCGCGATTCAAAGCTTTTCGTTTCAATGGTTAATCTCCAAAGCAAATGGACTAAAATCAAGGTCTGACTGAATCGAAATATACCATGTCAACTTCTGGCTTTATTGTCTACTTCATTTGATCATTGAGATTTTTGGTTCGTCCTTCTTCTAACTTGAGACATGTAGCAATCGTTTTCGCCTTCTATGCTGTTGAGGTGTCTGACATGATTCGATTAGACCAAAACTAGATAATAATCATCTTGCTATTTCGAAAAATCCTATGACAAACATACAAATTTACAAAGGCACCTACAATGACGAAAGTACTCGTGTTTGGAAGCCTTAATAGATCAATATACTCAGATTGTATCCAATTCTAACGATATCACATAGATACAGGTCGAATTAAATACCTCCTTTTTTAGAAGTCGGTTTAAACAAGCTCTCAAAAACTACTAAACCAAAACTGCACTGACTTAATCCTCCAGCGAAAATATGTCACTGCTTAAGTTTAGTCTCTGGCAATTTGTGAAGAGTCTAGTCCGGGCTAAGGACACTCTGCGAAGCCAAGTGGCCAATTTAGCTCGGTGACTCCGCGCTGTTGAATAGCTAACGAGATATCATATGGAAGTGGCTTAAAGTTTTATGTCGCTGCCGCGGTATGTGCGGAGATGATGAGTATGATATTCCATGTTTTTAAATGGAGCCGTTTGTGTTATTGGCTGTGATATGGCCGCCAACATTTAGTTCAAAGCTCCTCATTATCAATGAAAGTTCAATAACTTGAATAAAGAGAATATGAAAAAAAAAACTTTTCTTTAAGGGGTTTACATTTTCATAGATTGAGGTCTCCTTTTAAGATATTGAATATTTTGTCGGAAAATTACTGGGGTGGGTCCCCAATTTAAACTGTGCATTAGATGATTTAAAGTAAGAAAAGATTTAAGAGCCCACCTATTGTAGATAAAGACAGAAATAATGAGGTAAGTAATACTGATACCAAAATAATGTCTTCATGAGTACTTTGAGCACTCTCTTCGCTAAGGTTGCTAAATATCACTTTTGTTGTACCTCCCTTTTCACTTATACTCGTATTACTGCCAGACCCAAGTATTTTATACAACAACTTCCGAGCGAAAATTGACAAAGTTGTTTTAGAAGTCAAGCATTTTTCGTGTTCAGATTGCTTATTAGGACACCAGACAACGCGTAAAATAAACTTCGAAAATAACAAGAAACAAGTAAGTGACGTGCTATTTTGAATTGTATGGTGTTAAGCTTAAGGTCAAGTTGAGCGTGTGAGCGATTGCCTTCAGTTTCAAGCTTTTCATACTTTCTTAGTGGTTCTGAAGTAGGGTTGGCTCTTGTTACGAGTTCGGGAGTCGTAAGAGCAGGGAAGTCGAATTTCAAGCGTTGGTAGTGAAATTGAAGATGGCAGCTATTTATATGATACTATTATCCAACTAAAAAAAGAAAGAAAACCAACCAACAAAACAACCAACTAGAAGACCATGAGTAAGTCCTTTGTTCTGTGGCTTAGTTGACGATATTTGGCTGATAATGATGACAGTGTAATGATAAACGCTATACATACGAGTATACTTAAGGTAATAAAAATCTCCAAGTCCAGGAAAATATACTGTCTGAGAGGCTAAGGTGACACGGAACTAAAATAAAGGTACCTTTATCACTTACTAGCTTTTGCCCGCGACTTCGTCCGCGTGGAATAGTGACTTCTTTCTCCCGTTTTTTACACTATATCTTTGCTCCTATTGGTCGTAGCGTGATGTTATATAGCCTATAGCCTTCCTCGATAACTGGACTATCCAACACAAAAAGAATTATTCAATTCGAACCAGTAGTTTCGGAGATTAGCGCGTTCAAACAAACAAACAAACAAACAAACAAACTCTTCAGCTTTATATTATTAGTATAGATACACGTGTATCTCTTCGAAACCCTCTTATTCAAGATACTCGAAGATTGAACTTATCTGGTTTGTCAGAAATATAAGACTACGAAGAGTGCTGCATAAGTCGGCCATAATTTCTGTGACATTCAAAGATAAAAATGATTATTTTTTTTGTGTTTTGTCTATACAAAATTATTATTATAAATTGCACTTGTAAAAAGCAAGTGTGTCAAACAACTAAACTGACCCTGTGTTTTACGCTATCCGGGCATACGTATTTAACATTAGCCCACAGACCATTGGCAAGAATTTATGTTGTGGGGCAGCCCTTTTTTTACGGTGAAAAAATGCATTAACCTGCATACCCTCCGCTTGGCCACGCGGAGGGTTATGTGGGGCTCTCCTCTCGAGACGGGAGGGGCCTACCCAAAACGATGATGAGGAGGGCTTTACCAAGATTGAGAGGAAGAAAAGGAAGCCCTCCACTCGTAACCAGTGCGGCACCGCACCGACTGGACCGAACCACCTGCTTCGTCCTACGATACCAGTGACGCTGCTGTACGTGTCCCGGCTGCATTACTCTACGAAGGTCGAGGAGATTGTGGAGTACTTCCGTATTAAGACCAAGTTCACACTGAGGGTCGAACGGTTAGAATCTCGTCATAATACGAATTTCAATTCGTTTGTGGTAAGGGTTCCGACCGAACAGCTGTCGACCTTCACGAAAGAAGAATTTTGGCCGAGGGGTGTCGTATATCGTCGGTTTCGTGGACGGCTACCTGACACCAAGTTGCGGAACACTACGCCGACAAAATAGTGTATTATTTGAATGTTTTTTGTGTTATTATTTAAATATTTATGTTAGTTTTTAAGGTATATATTGTATGGGCCTTTGTTGCCTGAAACAAATGATTGAATAAAAATAAAATAAAACAACCACCAGTGCCGTCTCTCTGTGTGTGGCGAACCTGGTGTAGCCAGGCCTTCCCCAATCGTTCGCCGCACACAGTTTTTGCTCGCGAATGTGGGGGCAGCCCTATCCCGAGCCTCGTGTCTAAAAAAATATAACGCAAACATCCTTAGGGGTCCTTAAAACATTCTAAGCGGCTGGTGACGTGACGATGTAATGCGGGAAGCTATTAATCGTGCCTTGCTCTTGACAGCCTTGAAATGACTTGTATAAAACGGTGCTTAGGCTCGAGGTAGGCTTTTGGGGCTGGAAAAATGTTTGGTGTGCTTTGCTGGATTGATAGAGAATGAGTTACCAATACAAAACTGATAACAGTGGAAGATGATCATATTATACATAGCTGGCTTAACTCGCCAAGTATGTGTGAACGAGACACAATAGAAATTCTATTATTATGCGACTCCCGGCAGTCGTTTGATACCTGACTGATTAATGTCTAACAGAGTCAATAAAAAAACACTCATTTTGACTTTACCCGAAACGGTTCATAACTCTGTTTATATCTAGTGGCTCCCTGCAACATGGCAAGTGATAGTTTTTACATTAAAAAATTCAATTTCCTACAATGTTAATAAATTTTATATGTAAGAAATATTAAAATAAAATCGTTGATGTCGTTCTCAAGTTATGTTTGAAGAAAATTTGGTGTATAGATTTATAAGATACACCGATACACTTGTGTTTCGTAGCAGTGTAGTGTGTATTTTATACGAAGCTTCAGAGCAATGCACCATAACACAGAAGCACAACATTTGCACACGAAATCACTTTGTCGTTCTATTTTGTTTGCCTTTATTCGGTTTTCGTTTTAATGATGTTCTTTCTGCGTCACCCTTTTGTGAAGTCGAGCGTATGAGCCCTCTACAATCCACACAGCTTTTGAGCCGTTTTGAGCCACCTTTTTGAGCCATGTTTAAGTTACACAGTTGGGTGGGTGCACAGAACGTAGTGCACATTGAATGTTTGCTGTTTTAATTTTCAGGCATTGTTAAAACCGAAATGTCACCTGGCAGTGGGATATTTCCGCTGCAGTGGATATGATGAACAATTTCCACATTAAAAAAATCTTGTTTATGTAACTATTTGCTCAAAATAATTATGCGATCGCAAAACAAGACTGAATAATCCCCAAGTAAAGTCTAATTTAACGTTATGTGATTATGTTATACTGAGCGTCAAATAAAATCAAACAAAGCGTTGCTGTATGGAGTTTCATACAAATAATACTAAACGCCTAAAGATGTAACCTTTACACGTGGTTAGAATTGCACCATCTTTTAATCTCTTTTTCTTTTACTTAAGGTTGAAGATATAATTTTGTTTGAAGATTGTTTGTTAGCTTATGTCTGATTGAGAGGAAATTTTATAATATTTTGTTGTACTGCTATTACTAGCGTATGGAACTGACATCACGAACAAATTTTGTGCTCAATTGATGGCACGGTCATCAACTCATAGTACAAATTCATAATTAGAAATTCAAAGTTTTGTTATCGTCACAATCCAACGTCTTTGCGACACATTTTTTGCTGTTATAGCTTCTGTATACGTAGTGACTGCCTCGGTGGCGCAGCGGTGAGAGGGTCGCATTTTAAAGCGACGGCTGCGCCGGAGGTCCCAGGTTCAATTCCCGGGTCGGGCCAAAAATATGTACCGGAGTTTTTCTGTTCAGAAATTCTCAGGGTAGCCCGGAGTTTGGAAGTTGGCGGTGTTTCACCCCCGTGCCTCGGAAAGCACGTAAAGCCGTTGGTCCTGCGCCTGATCTCTCTCCGGTCGTGTCAGATTTCTGTCCCATCGGGCTATGAGAGTGAAAGGAATAGAGAGTGCACCTGTGTTTGCGCACACACTTGTGCACTATAATATGTCCCGCGCAGTCGGTTAGTCGTTGTGACTGGCCACCGTAGTCGAAATCGGCTAGGGGGACTATTATTATACGTAGTGATACAGCTCGCTGTTTTTTTTTAATTTAGTATGGGTTTGCTCTTGGTTGTAGTAATATTA